>WAAB01001724.1:184906-212697 GCA_013389865.1 Piaya cayana
CGGGGCCCGCAGCGAGGGATGGAAGGGCCCCCGAGAGAGTTTTGTCCCGTTTCCCTGCCCCGAGAGAAGACCCCAACGTGTCGCAACAGAGGTGTAGAATGAGGGAGCGATTTGGGTTGGAAAGGAACTTAAAGATGCCTAGAGAAGAGGAGGCTGAGAGGAGACCTCATTGCTCTCTCGTAACTACCTGAAAGGAGGTTGTAGAGAGGAGGGAGCTGGCCTCTTCTGCCAAGTGATAGGGGACAGGACGAGAGGGAATGGCCTCAATCTCCGCCAAGGGAGGTTTGGGCTGAACATTAGGAAAAAAAATTTCACGGGAAGGGTCATTGGGCATTGGAACAGGCTACCCAGGGAGGTGGTTGATTCACCTTCCGTGGAGGTGTTTAAGGCAAGGGTGGACGAGGTGCTAAGGGGCATGGTTTAGTATATGATAGGAATGGTTGGACTTAATGATCCAGTGGGTCTCTTCGAACACTTCCCACTAATTCAGGTTGCTCATCTATTCCCAGCCTTGAACATCTCCAGGGATGGGGTGTCCACCGCTTCTCTGGGCAACCCGTGCCGGTGCCTCATCACCCTCGCAGTAAAAAAAATTCTCCCTAATATCTAACCTAAATCTCCCCTCTTTCAACTTAGAAGCATTACTTCTCAACTATTCACAAAGGCTTGTGGTGATAGGATGGGGGCAATGGGTATAAACTGGAGAGGGGCAGATTCAGCCTAGACATAAGAGTTTCTTCACTCTGAGAGCGGTGAGGCACTGACACAGTTTGCCCAGGGAATTTGTTCATGCCCCATCTCTGGAGATTATAGAATCATAGAATCATGGAATCACCAGGTTGAAAAGGACCCACTGGATAACTGAGTCCAACCATTCCTATCAAACACTAAACCATGCCCCTCAGGACCTCATCCACCAAACCCTTAAACACCTCCAGTGAATGTGATTCAACCATTTCCCTGGGCAGCCTGTTCCAATGCCCAATGACACTTTCCATGAAAATTTTTTTCCTAATGTTCAGCCCAAACCTCCCCTGGTGGAGATTGAGGCCATTCCCTCTTGTCCTGTCCCCTGTCACTTGGGAGAAGAGGCCAGCTCGCTCCTCTCCACAACCTCTTTTTAGGTAGTTGTAGAGAGCAATGAGGTCTCCCCTCAGCCTCCCCTTTTCCAGGCTAAACAATCCCAGGTCTCTCAACCGTTCCTCATAAGGCCTGTTCTCCAGCCCCCTTACCAGCTTTGTCACTCAAGGCCAGGTTGGATGGGGCCTTGGGCACCTGATCTAGTGGCTGCCATAGTAGGGGATGGAACAGGATGATGTTTAAGGTCCCTTCCAATTCAGACCTTTGTATGATTCTATGATTCTATAACTACACTCCCTAATAAAGAGCCTCTCCCCAATATCCTAGTAGTGGTTGTCTAACCCCTCCTTCAGAACCTGCAGCGACCTCACATTTCCCAGGGCAGAGCTGTTCCTCCACATTAGCGATTTGCTTCATAGACTCCTTCCTTATGGATCATTTTTCCATAGGCACATAGGCCTTTTCTCCACCACTCACTGTGCTACCTGTGCTCAGCTGGCTACCTTGGGGATTATTTCAGGGATCAGATGGGTCACTTCATTTGGGCGTGATGGCAGGGAAAAGTGTTCTCTTTCCCTGAAAAACTGCTGAAAATCCCACCCCGACCAAGGTTGAAGGAGCTTCGTCACTGGTGTCAATAAAGCCAGGATTTTGTTTCATGCTGGTAAATCTTTTTTATCCTACATGCAAATGCAGAAAACCCTGGGAAAGGATTTTCCCAGTGGAAA
This sequence comes from Piaya cayana, assembly GCA_013389865.1. NCBI lineage: Eukaryota > Metazoa > Chordata > Aves > Cuculiformes > Coccyzidae > Piaya > Piaya cayana. The sequence goes on from WAAB01001724.1 coordinate 186,715, forward strand.
GAGAAGATCCAATGGATTCAGTGGAGTTTCCCACGCTATTCACAAGCAACTAACTCAGTGGTTAGTGTGCAAACAAATTTGCTTCATTTTATTACTGCTCAAGATTAGTGTAAAATCACTCCTCCATTCAAAGTAGTCAGAGTTGACTACGTACAACTAGATATGACCTGTGCTTAGGTATGAACACCAAATAAATGAGGGGAGACCTCATTGCTCTCCACAACTCCCTGAAAAGAGGTTATAGAGAGGAGGGAGCTGGCCTCTTCTCCCAAGGGACAGGGGACAGGATGAGAAGGAATGGCCTCAAGCTCCACCAGGGGAGGTTTAGGCTGGACATTAGGAAAAAATCTTTCACAGAAAGGGTGATTGGGCACTGGAACAGGCTGCCCAGGGAGGGGGTTGAGGAGGGACATGGGTTAGGGTTTGATAGGAATGGTTGGACTCAATGATCCGGTGGGTCTCTTCCAACCTGTTTGTTCTATGATTGTATGATTCTATGAAATACATACTTGCTGGAGCAGTCAGTTTTGTGCTAAAAGCATCTATGGATTTCATAACCAGCAACCAGAAAACATTTCTAAACTAGACTTTTGTTTAACTGCTATTCAAAATATCTGAGTTCAAGTACGATTTACTTCTTGATTTATTTCTTATAGCAAGATTGGGGGAGTTGGGGGGGCTTCTTTTGGTTAATTTAGCAACTAATGTATCACTGTCTACTTTAGGGACAAATCCAGCCAACAGCTGTAGAATTCATTCCACATCAGTTTCTCAAACCTCTAAGAGACTAAATTTGGATGGTTTGGTGGGAAACATACATTGAGCAGACATGAGCTTCTTGATTTGCTGATCAAAGCCTGTGCATGAGATACAGTTTGCCATCATTACTAATCCTGTTCTTTATTTTAAACATAACCCCAGAGTTAATTTTAGTCTTATGTGAGCCCTTTCCAGAAGATCAATAGCATGAGAAAATCTGGAAGTGATAAATAAGCAAAAGCACCAGATATGGTAACTCTGCTGTAGTAAAGATGTACAGACGTAACATAATTTTTCAGTTTCCTCTCTGCAGGCTGTAAAACAGAAAAGGGAGTCTGGACAGCTATTTTATGCTTGTAATTAATGTGTACCTGGAATCATTTGTACTTCAAAGATAAATGATTTATTTTGCCATCAAAATAGGGCCAAAAATGAATCTAAATATTGGCTGAAAAATTATAACACTCAGATACTGTTTGTGTATAAGCACACACTGTATGGTTATAAGGCCACATACAGTATATGTCCACACACATGCTCTCAGACACGCTCAAGCCTTTCAAGCAGATGCTCTGTTGAGCTGATGCTATTATTCTTGCAAGCAAGGAGAAGTTTTTTAAGGCTTAAAAGATGACACATCCTTTGGTTGTGTGCAAAACAGCTTTCGGTAGCTGGACAGATGCACATATAACCACATGTGTCAGATTTTATGTTGCCAACATGACTGATCTCTGACATCCTGCTGAGTAGGGGTTGCATGTTTATTGCAAACAAACCCCTGCTCACTCTACCTTCAGGTGAACGTAAGTAAGCAAAAAGGAAGTGTTGTGGTGATTTTTATTGAATTTTTTTGAGGAAAAACTTTCATGTGGAACTAGATAACCAATGGGATCCATATCACACCAGAAAGAATAACATTACAAGCATTAGTAACCTAAGCCTTATGAAGGATTTTTTATACATCCAAGAATATCTTGCTTGATCATGATTCCCATTTCACTGGTGAAGAATCTAAGATAGAGAGGTGAATTAACTTACCTAAAATCCAAATTGTCTGTGTCCTGGTCCAGTCTTAGATTCTGTAATGTAAGAAATGGAGTGGTTAAGCAATGACCCATCTGACAACCTTGATAAGGGAGATTAATACGTATAATAAACTTGTCAAGTGTATGCATACACTTTCATCCTAAGTAGCTCAGAAATAGCAGCTTCATAGAGACTTTTTTTTATGCCTGCACTACAGAACTGCAAGATAAATTATCCACTTATTTCCCTCTTCAGCAAAATACTTAAGTGCATACTTATCTCTAATGACATATTTAAATGCTTTGATGAATCCAAAGCCTCAGCGCAGAGGTTCAGAAGACCATGACTAGTAGACATTCAAGAGTTCAGCTTCCATGTAGCCTTGTAGAAATGAGACATTTTCAAAGGTTTTAAGTGATAAGTACTTCTGGTTACAACAAAGATTTTTAGACAAGTCTGATGTGTAGATCTCATTTGTGAGGTTGGTTTGCATTATCAGTTTATTTTGAATCTGGAATATACTGTTGAAACCAATGCTACAGATGCTCCCCCTCCAGCTAAATCACTTGACTTTGTATTGCAAACTGATCACTAGACACATGAGCTGGATTCCTCTTGAATGAAATTAATTATGAGTTGTACCCCTGGAGCTCAGACGAATGGGTTTTCAGGGATCTAACTGATCTTCAGAGTAAAATATGAAAATGTATGGCAGGTGGAGATAGACACTCAGCACCAGCTATTCCTCTTTGCAGACCTGTTCCTGGACTATTTGTTAATGTGGCAATAGCCCTAGATGTCTAGAGAGAGGCACTGCTCTTTTGAACATTAAGAGGTGAAGGGGATGAAATAAGCACACTTGTGTCTGTAAACTTTACCATTGCCTCCAGGACAAAGAGTGATTTTTGCCGTGTAAGGTTTTTTTTAAAAAATATGTTCAGATGTTTGGAATTCCTTCAACCAGCGTTATAAATTGTTATGATTTATGTATGAATTTCCTGTGTCTCCCCCTCTTGCTTTTTAATTTTCTGAGGAAAAGCCAGCCAGAAGAAGCTACATGCCAATATGTTTCAGTGTTGTACATGAGAGATGACTTCTGAAGCAAATAATGCAGTGAAGTGCATCCCATGTGTTGCAAGCAAAGCTCACTTCAGTTTGACCTCTTGTCAGTTACTCGTTCCACGTCCTGTATCAGCAGATGCAGGAGACGACCTGTTTGCTTCCTTAGTCCTCACAGGAGATATACAATGGCTGGTATGGAACAAGTGAACATATTGCAGTTAATATTGATGTGTTCAGGCACCGATACACATAGGTTTTCTGCATATGTATTTGCCTCTACTCTTTTTTTTCACTCTTTTGATGTATTAGTAACAAATTAAGCTTTTTTTATTATTTTTCCTTTTTTTTTTCCTCTTCTATCTCTTTGACAACTGCCTTTGTAAAGGGATTAATTATCTCCAGGTACCGTTACTCTCAAAGATGCATGAAAGCTGATTAATAACCATATGGAAGGACTGTGGTTTTATTACTTTAGAGATAGGGCTGGGGAGGGGGGGAAAAGTTGTCAGTGTTCTTTGATGAGTAAAGACCCAGTCTATATCAGGACATAAGAACATGCTGATAATCAGTCAAGTGTCTAGATCTTACTATAGATATATGTACTAGATCTACAGTTAAACATGAGCCTAAATATTTTTCAGAACAGAGAGGACTCAAGCATATTTTCCCATGTTCTTCCAATTTGAGATCTAAGGCATAATTTGGTCCTAGAAAGGAGTATAATCTTAACTGTTAGAGTTAATACCCAAGTTGTTGCATATACAATGTAGGTGTTGGTCAACTCTCTGTTAACCTGATTTTTTAAATGGAAATAATGTTAGAAGACTACAATCTTTTGTTATGCCAATTGTTAGTAGTAATGTAAGACTGTGAAGTAACTTCATCACAGAAGTGACCAATAAAAATACCCTTTGAGTGGCTTTTTTTAGGATGCCTAAAGAGACACAATGCCAAACTGATGTCAAGTATTTGCAAGGGTTCTTTTCTTTACCGTGCTTTTATGTAGGAGCCTTCAAAGAGAGGCACGCATTGTATTCTCTGGCACATATTGCGTTCTCTGATATAGTTGCTTCAAGGCACTTGTGTACTTGGGGCTGCTTGGTGAATCGAAATGTGTAATAGAACCAGTAACAGTCTACATAGCATTAGGATTTAGCATATGGCTTTCATATTTCATTTTTCTGGGTGGACTGGTTAGTAATGACCAACTCTATCCATGGAAATAAACAGCTGCAAGATCATTGAAACAAATTGCTTAGCAGGAGACTTTGAAGTCTCTCTACATACGCTCATCTTGTGCATGTTTGCTGGAGGTTGCATGAATCTTATATTAGGTTAAGCACTGAAGGGTTAGGTGAAAGTGCTTATAAAGGATTTAGGTGCACAAATTGCAGAGTAGCATTAGCAGTACTGTCTCAGGCTTTCTGTGCAGTACATGGGAGATATAGGCATCTCCAAAAGAGTCTTAACACAACCAATGCTCTGGTCAGGGCTTTAACATACAAGTATCTGCAACTACTGACTTAGAACTTGAATGTTCAGTCTCACTGCACTCTTCAGGACTGAAGCAACACAATGAACCCTCAGACTTCTTTCAGGGCAAAATAGCTTTCTCTCTTGAAAAAAATAATAATGAAGAAAGAAAAAAAACACCCCAGATATTATCTTCCTCCTCCTGCTCTGCAAATTTGCTTAAAAACCTGCCCAGAAGGTGCAGGTTCCATGTTTGACTCCAGAGATAGTCAGGTAACCCACCAACTCACCTTCGCACCAAGTGAGAAGCCATTTCTCTCTCCTCGTTCCAACACCTGATCCCATGTAGCAGCAGTTACATGCATATACAGAAGCGACATGCAATTCTCTTTGTTTATCTAGGAATATGGATTTTTTTTTCCGGTTTTATATTTTTCTTTGGTTTTAAGCACTGAAGCGCCTGTTTCTCTGGACAAACTTACCAAGTCACATCCATTGGGCTGAGGGATAAACAAAACACTAAGCTGTGCTGATCACATGAGGTGTGTACAGTATCTTTCTCCAATTATTCAGCTGTTGAACAGGGCTGTAGTGATGGCAACTTTGAATAGAAGCAATTACATTTTTCTGAAAGGATGTTGCTACCACTTATCAACAAAATGACTGAAAAAATAATTATGGATTTGAAAATTAATGTCTCTTTTCCTTCACCAAGCATTTGACACTTGCATCTTGATTCATCATGGCATTATTCTGGGTTTGAAATGTTGAAATACAGTACTGTACACTGGATCTCTAATGCTTGATTCTAGTTTGGTGTGGCAAGCTCAGAAAACTTCAGGAATGGATTTTGACTGATGTCTTACTAAGGATGTTTTTTTACATTTCAGTTTGTTAGGCCAGGCTAGATATTCATAACAGCACTGCCTGACCTTAAAATCTCTGATGCAGCTATTCCCTGCCCTTTGTCCTACTATTTGACTCAGCAGTTCAGTTTTGGTCCCAGATTTGTATAAGCGTCATTTCCTTTTAACTTCTTGGTTCAGTTATTGGAGAAGGGTGGAGTGGTTTTGGCTTCTTTGCCATTGTTTAGGCATGTTCAAGTTGATAAAGATCAGTTCTTCTGGGCAAGTTATCAATAGCTCACGTGCTAAAGCTTGAGAATATTAAGCAACTTTTTCCAGACTTTCCCTGAGATGCAGTCAGTTAAAAGACTATACATAAAAACCTCAATTGCACATACAAAGGAGAAAGTTTCTTTGATGAAAGCCAGGAATTTAGATCAAAACACAATTTATTTTCCCAAGGTTGACAGTGAAAGGATAGAAAAAAACATACTGTTTTATTAAGACCAGAAATCCATTTCTTGATCTTAAAAGACTGGGTTTTTTTGCGAGGGAGGGATGCTGTGCTGTAATGACAAGATCAGAGAATGCATTTCTTTTTATTTCCTTTTGTGTGGAAACACTTCATAGGATTGAAGAAGCAACAGCAGATTAATATAAAAGAGACCTAGTACAGTATATAGTCAGTCAAATGTAAATGCTCCAGATCTTAATCTAAATCCTGTGAGTTCTATCCGTACAAGCAGCCCATTGATTTCAGTCATGTAATTCTTAATGTAAGCAGACTTACGCCTGTACTTGCTAATAGGAATTTTCTATTTATGGCAAAAGAAGAGAAGTAGTGGACCCCAAATGGGAAAGCAAAGAACAACTGCACCATTAATGAAATATTTACCTTGATGTTAGTGACCTTCTGCGTGCTTGACAGATTAATAAACACACAGGCTATTTGACTTCAAGGTAATCTAGAGAGGATTCATTACTTAATCTGTTTTCTAAAATGAGTCTATTTTGGGCACTGAGTTTTAATTCACCTATAGTGGTGGTAAGCATAAGGTATATCTTTTATTAGACTTCTTTGTGACCCCTGTTGTGAAAGACTTCCAGACAGGCCAGTGGAGTGACTGTGGCTTTTGCTGGTGGGTGATTACAGCACCTGTCAGAGCCTAGCCTTAAGTATTCAAGGAAGTCCTAGAGATAGGGTCCAATTTCTTTGACTGTCTCCAAATACACATTTAAGAGGCTTCCTGCTGTGTTGACATTTAAGACCCTAAATAACCAATGGAAAAAAGCACAGTCTTCGTAACTTCAAACTCCCGGTTTATTTTCATTTTGTAAGTGATTCTGTGTTGACTTCTTTTTTTCCAAGCCTGTAAATTTCAGACAGATATATAATTGATGACAGCTCTGCTGCTGCAGCTTGATAGATCTTTTTCAAGAAAGAGTTAAAGACTTACGTGATGTAAGAAAGTGCTGTTCCAACTTCAGCTTTGACCAACAAATGGTGAAACAAACATCAGCAGCAGACGGGCAGGATGACAGAAGGGAAAATATGAACAGTAGTAAGAAAACACCGATTTTAAGTGTTTTCTTCATATTAAGGGGAAGCCCTAATTCAACAAAACATTCAAGAATGAGTTTCAGATTCACTGACTTGCAACGCACTTGCTGGGTTAGCTTTAAATAGACATTATTTGGTTTATGAACTTAACATTAAACAGATCAATTGACATAAAACATTGTCTTTAACTTTCGTGTAATTCTGAGAAAGCTGTTGCATAAAATGGTTTATATGACTGCTAACAAAAAGCAGTTAGGTAGACATTGTTTGTCTGAAGAATACTGAAGCACCCCCTGTAATAGCCAGCTCCTCGATAACCTAGAGCCTAGGTTAGAAGATTTTATAGCCAGGTAACCTAAATATGCAGAAGCTGTCAGAATCAACTGGTGTTCTAATGAATTTCTGAGTCCAGGGTGGAGTCTTGGCTCCCCTAAATTAATGCATACTTTTGCAGCAGACTTAATCTCAGTCAAGCTTTAGCCCTATACACACATGCTCACACGTGCATATATCTATGTATACAAATGTATGAATAATACATTTTTGCAGTGGTATTGAGAAGACCTTTTAAAGCAGATGTCTGATTATATAAATATAAATTATAAATATAGTTAGACATCTGTTTAAAAATTATAAATACATTCAGACATCTGTTTTAAGAATGTCCTTCCAATATTTTTGCAAAAATAACCAAGCGACAGAAACGATTCAGGGTGGGATACAGTCATGACAAGGATGGGGGATGAGGAGGGGCTGCCCAGACTTTCAGCTGTTTCACTTGCCCATGACCATATGAAGTGAATGGTGGCACAAAATTCCTTTCTCCAACCCAGCCCCCACATGGCAGTATGACAGAGTGTCTCATTCAGCAAGCCTGGGTTGCCAAAATAAGATGCTGACACAGACAGCACCTTCTGTGAGGACATTACAAATTGTAGAAAACATCCCTAGTACACCGAGTGTATTTGAATCTTACTTTACGTGGAACAAGTGTTGCAAAGAGATGTTAAGTTGAGCAAGCTGATGCACAGTCTGTGACACAGACAGAAGTGCAGGGTGTGTGTTTAGGTGCTGAGCTTTATGTTGTAGGCATGCACATCTCTTGAGAGGTCATGTATCACCAAGTAGTGGCTCTGCTAATGTTTTCATGTTTCTTTACAGATGCATTGTGAGAGGTTTATATGTATCCTGAGAATACTTGGAACCACACTCTTTGGGGTGTCCCTCCTGCTGGGAATCACCGCTGCTTACATTGTGGGCTACCAGTTCATTCAAACAGACAACTACTACTTCTCCTTTGGACTCTATGGTGCTATCTTGGCATCACATCTTATCATCCAAAGCCTGTTTGCCTACCTAGAGCACAGGAAAATGAGGCGGTCGCTAGAGACTCCAATCAAGCTGAACAAAACAGTTGCCCTTTGTATTGCTGCCTATCAAGAGGATCCTGACTACTTAAGAAAATGTTTACTTTCTGTGAAAAGATTGACCTACCCTGGAATTAAAGTTGTTATGGTCATTGATGGGAACTCAGAAGATGATGTTTACATGATGGACATTTTTACTGAAATCATGGGTAGAGACAAATCTGTCACTTATGTCTGGAGGAATAACTTCCACGACAAAGGTCCTGGTGAGACAGAGGAGTCTCACAGGGAGAGCATGCAACATGTATCTCAGCTGGTCCTGTCCAACAAAAGTGTTTGCATCATGCAGAAATGGGGTGGAAAAAGAGAAGTAATGTACACAGCATTCAAAGCGCTGGGGAGAAGCGTGGATTATGTACAGGTAGGTATTAGAGCAGCAGGTCAGTGCCAATTCAAACACACTTTGAAAGAAAGCAGCTTTTGTATATTTTGTGCAGCATGTTAGAGGCCATCCTAGTCCCTGATGAACACAGTGCTCCTTTCAGTCTGTTTGGAAACAACTTGACCGTTAAAAGTGTATTTTGCTACCTTTTAAAATGGTCAGCCTAACTGTGAGTATGTTACATCTATGCACCAGCTATAGGAGAAATGTGAAATCCTTCCTCAGACTTCAGTACTGCCCCCTCATCTGAATGGTTTTGTTTCAGATAAAGCCAGTGGTCTCCTGAAGACCCTATCTCTGCTCCTGTGCAATCAAGATCTTGACTGAGGTTTTATTTTGTGAGGTTGTTAGCAGCCCAATATGCAAGCAGATGGACAGGTATTTGGTGGCACTAGGGAACACCTCAGAGCAGTGGTGAGGTCTGTATAAAAGATGGGGATATTTTGAAGGCTTTGAAGGCTGTGCAGAGAATTCAATGAAAGGGTCAATGTGCAGCCTTGAAAGAAAGATTTTTTTCAGCTAAAGCCTGAAGGAGCTTTTGCTTCATCAATTACAGCTGCATTACCTCACTCACCACAATTTGGCCTTTAAAGCCCCTATGACACTATTCGCTTAAGAATGAATTAGGCTGGGTCCTCTCTCCCTGTTTCCAAAGCAGCAGAGGCACATTTCTTTCCAGCTACCTTGGATCCTGTGAAAGATTTTCTGGTTTTTCCTTACACATGGAAGCACTCTTCACTCCTGCAAACAGCCCTACTGACTTCAGGGAAGAGCAGAAGTCATGTGTGGAGGAAGGCAAGTGAGATCAGGGTTCTCTGGCTGAACACTGAGGATCCTTCCTTATCAATCAAGGCCAGCAAGGCTTATTTAACTATTCCAACTGAATATGAGGTGATCTTCCTAATTAATCACCTCTAGCCCTTCCCACCTCCTCCCAACCTCAGCCAGTCCAGCGGTCTCCTCTGCTGGAACAGCAGCTTCCAACAACATATTCTCTATTGGCTCAGGGCAGCTGCATGGCTGAGTCATATGTGTTTCTGGGTTCCGTGCCCAGTCTTGTGTGAGAGTGTGTGCATGCTCCACAAGAAACGGTGTCCAGGAGCATGGTGTTTAAAGGATGCAGAGAAGCTGCCAGTAGCTGAGCTGAGAGCACCAAGTCCTCCATATACAGGAAGGGCAGGAACTGAAAAGCAATGGGAACCTCTGTGTTACTGGAGATGGACGAGTAAGGCAAGGATTTAAAACTCATGCCCTTCCAAAAGTGAAGCTAGTTTACTCTCTGAAAACAATGAGCTTAAGCTCTCCATTGTCTGCACTTCAGTTTTGTGCTGTGGGGCTATGATGGGATAAAAATTCTTGTTTTCTTTATAAGAATGGTTTTATAATCACTTCACGTGGATGTATCAGTTTTCAGAGAGAGAAAGCAGAGAGGAAATGAATTCATTGCAACTTTCATCCCTCAGTCCAGCTCTTGCATTTGCTCAGGGAACCTGGATAAAGTGTTTCTGTTTCAACAGTCATGGCACAAACTGAGGAAATGGAAGAGAGATTTCTGGTCTTCCAGTCAATCAACTCTCCTGACCTAGATCAGAAGTCCTGATGAATGTGTCAGGGAGTGTAATGCTGCTATAAAGAGCCACCAAAGATTGCAGTATTGATTGATTGATGCAACAGTCACAAATTAGAAATGCAGCATCTTGGTGGCCCTGGCTGCTAGACAGTCACAATGCAGTGCAGTTAAAATGTGGTTCTGTTTTATGAATGAGTGAAGGATGAGGTATTTCAAATGGGTCTTGGGGGTACCCATGGTGTATTACTTCAAACAAGCCCAATATTTTGAGGGCTGAGTAATCTATGTCAAGAATCAGGCACTGAAAAAGTGACAAATCAGCACCATTGCCCACTCCTGAAACTGTGGGCCTCATGGCTCTTAAAAGGTGCCTTCGGGTTATGGATAGACAATCATAAGCAGTCTGATTAATGCAGATAACAAGCTGTTGCTTATTAGTGGCATCTCATTAAGTAGGTGAAACTGCTGTGAAGGCTTATTTCCTTCCTGTTTAGGCTAGCTGGGTGCAAGCAATCATGTAGAGGAGCTAAACTGGCAGATATCAACAGTGCAGAGCTGTTTGGAGCAGCCAGAGTGCAATTCATCTTGCCTTGACAGAGGTACCCATGTGGACAGTCCAGTGCAGCCTGAGTTCAGAGCAGCTTGCATAAACCACCACTGCCTATAACATCTATCTGAGAAGCTCACTTAATGTTAGGTTTCCCTTTTGTGCAATTCCATGACTCAAGGCAGTAATTTCCAGGTTATTCAGGCCTTGTATGAAAATATGGCAAATTGAGTCTTGGGCTGTGCTGTACCACCCCTGGCTGGGCAGACCTTGGTGTGTTTTATTTGTGTTCCTAAGTGTCTTTCTCTGGGTATATCCTTTTTTCACCTGCAAAAACCTCAGCTAGATGGAATATGGTGGCTTGTCTGGTTTGCCCCAGAAACCCAGACAAGTCCACTGTGCTTACATACCCAGGACACAAGCTGGTAATTTGTAAATAAATCCAGTGTTTTCAGGATTCCTCATCTCATATTAGCAATGTTGTTCCTGGGGAGTTCTTCTGCTATAGCTAAATACATCTGATGAGGTGGAGGCTGCTCGGCTGCATCAAGCATCAGGCACTAGAGGGAAAGTAGAGGGACTGAGGAGGGCCATAGAGGGGCAGTCCACCACTCATGGTCATAGGAAATAATGAGTATCACTACCTGAGCTCTGAGTACTCAGCAAATTACAGATTCCCTGTTCAAAACACTCAGCAACAGGTCTGTCCAGGAAGCCCCACACAGAAATATTCTTCCCCATTTCTACAGCAGATTTGTTTTGCTCATTTTCTGTCACCATGTTCTGTCACTAACAACAGCTATCCAACAAAGCTTGAGGCACAACTTGGTCAGGTTACAAAGGTTCTCCTGAAGATGAGTCCTTTGAGGAGAGTAGCTGGATGCATCAAGTCAGCAGGAGTTGGAGGTTCTTCTGGCTTTTCTCCTGATAGAAATATGAGAGTTTTCATCAGCTTTCTCCTCTCATCTCTGAGTTAGCATAGAGGGAAGCATGCTGGCAAACAGTCAGCTGAATTTTGAGCTGTGCAGCCCAACTATCCCAGGTGATCTCTCTGCTCAAGTTTGGTCTGCAGTGGAACCCCAAAATGTTCTCCTCCCCCTTCAGAAATGAAGTTTTCCACTCCCCTGGAGTGAGGGTGTTTAGGCTGAATCAAAAAGCTGGATGAAAGGACACCAAAATTAAGATGCCGGATACATAGACTCACCAAAATCAGACTTAATATATTGTTCATGCAGAGCTACTGACAGTCCCCATCTGAAATCATAGGAACACAATGTGGGTATAAACTGGAAGCAGAACAAGAATGTGTAGGGCAACCAAAGGGGTGTTTCTAGGATGACCTTCTTTCCTCCAGTTTCTGGGCAATTGCAAAATTAATTTACACATGATGGGGGCACTTCTTTCAGCAGCAGCAGCAGCAGCTGTGATGAGGAAACACCCGCTCATTTTAAACCTGCTGCAGCCCGTGTCATTCTCCTCCAAGCAAAGGAAAGCACTGCCAGCTGTCTCACAGACCAGCCAGCCTGTCTGAGCCCTCCTCCTACTCTCCAGAGGAAAGCCAGTTCCTAATGTACACAGTGTTTAGTTGACTAGGAGTGTTTGTGTGGCTGAAAAATCTTATGCGTGTCATCTATTTCTGCCCTGGCCTCGTGGACCACTGCACTTTGAGACTTGCTCTTTCTGGTCTTAGATATTTTTTATAAGAATGCCAGAGGAAAATAGCATATAATTTCTGTATATCAAATGTCAAATCCTTGCACTACTAATAATACACCATGCATATAAAAATAAAGATTAGTTTGCTCTGGAATCCAAAATACCCATCCTACATGAACTGCTAAAGCCTTCTGTGAGTGAAATAGCTATTAGATTTCTTCCCAGAATTCTAGTTGATGTTTTCTTTTTTGTAACAAGTGTCTGGAATTAACCTCCTCGCTCATTCCCTCATATGGCAGTGGGAAACTTTTGAGCAGGATTCTATTTCCCTGCAGCCAACACAGGGAAACCCTATGTCAGGGCTCAGCAGGAATCTGACACATATCCTTAAACACTGCCCTGTTTTGCAGTTCCCTACTTCTTATTCAAAGAATCTAACCTAGTGGGCCAGTAAAACAAACAGCTGATAGAGAAGAGAGAATTGTTGGCATACACAGCCCTAAAAAGCATATTTTATTGTTCAGCACCATTCCTTGCTGCCTGATAAATGGCTTTTATCAGAAATAGCAAAGAAGATGCCAAAGTGAGATTATTTCCATTCAGGAGAATATACATTTAGAGTCACCACAATCACACATGTGTTTTTTTACTTTCTTTTCTAGTGTATTTCTTAACCTATTTTTGTTCTTGTCTTGTCTTACTTGTAGGTCTGTGATTCAGATACAATGCTTGATCCAGCCTCATCAGTGGAGATGGTAAAGGTCTTAGAAGAAGATCCAATGGTTGGGGGAGTTGGAGGTGATGTGCAGGTGAGTACCATATTTTTCAAATTAACAGAAGGGTTTCAGCAGTTACTTGCATTGCAAAAAATTTCCCTGCCTATTAACAGCATTAAGTATACTGTGATACCATTATAGAGGCTCTTACCTTAGCCTTTCTGTTTGTTGAATGGAAACTCTTATTCCTGGATGTGAGCACTGTATAGTTTTAACATCCATAGAAAGCAAACAAATATTATTCAGCCAGATATACATGAAAAGTCAATCACTGGCATTGTCAGAACTGTTGTGGCACATTAGAATCTCTGGGTATAAATCTTTACTCAGCAAGAAAAACTGTAGGAAGTCAGGGAATTTAGAACAGGTTGCCCACAGCAAAGTCCAGCACCCCAAGCACTTAAATTATGTTACTACTGTCAACCAAGATTGGTAGGAATAAAAGCCTTTTGAAATGTAGTGCAGTGTGCTCTCCGTGTATTGCTGGATTTACTCTGCATCTCTGTTAGGCAGAACAAGTGGAAAGCCCCAAAGTCAGCCCAGCTCCACTTCTGTTAAGATTTCCAGCATTGCTAAGCTTGGCTGACAACTACAGCAAAAAGTTGTCCATTCCTTTGATGCAACTGGCTTGTGCTGCATTTTATAAAGAAAAATGCATATGAAAATTCAATTGACTTTAGGAGTGGTCCACTATAATCCGTTGTGTTTTTATGTGAGGAGAAGGAGAGAGGGCTGTCTATATGGGCAAGCACTCACTAATGAATGCCCTAGTAGTCAGAAGTATTTCAGCAATGTGACTCAACCCCAGCAATTGAAATTCCCTTGAAAGCCTGAATATCAATGCCATTCTGGAATGACCGTGAGCTAGGCATCACATTCACGCCACACATGTGAGATGCCAGGCATGCGTGAGTGCCACTGGAGGGAGAAAGTACAGGTTCAGCTATGACTGTGTAAGTTCATAAGCATCTGCAGAGAGGGGTGGGAAGGATGTGTAACCTCTGTGAGGAAAGCTGGCAGAATGAAGGCTCTGGGCTTTTCTTTTTTCACCATTTCATTTACCAGCATACACAAAAACATTCAAGCCAGGCTGTATTCTGTCACTGAGCCCTGCTTCCTTCTAAAATGTTCTGGAATTACATTGAAACAGACACAGGTTTGGCCCTTGATCTTCAGACCTCACGGAAATTAGGGCCATTGGAGCAAAAGACTAGTTGCAAAGAAATTCTTTCTAGTTGTACAAGGCCACAGCTTCCAATGAAAATTGCAACACTGAAATGTTACTGGTACAGAGCTGTCATGGTCACCCTGCTACACACTTTTCTTGACACATTTAATGGCACAAAGTCCATGCTGAGAACCTGGATGTGAAGACATGAACTTGGGCATCTGCATATGCTCATAGCTCCACTGAGTGCTCAGACTCCTAGATGGTGTCTGTGTTGTATTTTAAGCCTAGGCCTAAGCTTCCAGTGAGCTTTGGGGCGTAGAGAAGAGATTGAGACTTTGATGCAAGCCAAAACAAGACTCGGCTGCAGCATCACAGTATGTCTGGGGGCAACATAACAGGGCTGGTCCTGCAGAGACGAATCAAAACAGGTTGTTCCTTAGAGTGCCTAAGGTAGGCAAAGACCATGTGCTCAAGCCTTTCTCATGCTCTGGCACAGCTTTAGGAGGGTTGGGAGAAGTCCTGTGAGTCCCAAAGTTGTGTGTGGGATGCAGAGAAATGTGGGCCATGTCTTGGACTCCACCATCTCCTCTGAGGAGAAGTTGAGTCCAACAGACCCTTAATTGGGTGTGAAGAGAAAGGAAGAATGAGCCAGAAAAGAAGTTTCTTCATGGAGTATGGGAAAGATTGCTAGGAAAACCAGAATGTTTTGTGGAATAGACTTCTCAAGTCTTCATCTTGTCCTTTCTGTCAATGTCCCGGACTGTATTAAGTCCTGGATTCACCATAAGTTAGACATAGGAGTGAGGTTCCCCGTGTATGTCAGCTAATGGTGATCTACTCTGCAAATTCCTTATTGATCCAATGTATATTTTCTGTGTCAAGAGTTCATCTAAAATTATTTTCTTTTATTTTGCAGATTTTGAACAAATATGATTCCTGGATCTCCTTTCTGAGCAGTGTGAGATACTGGATGGCATTTAACATTGAAAGAGCCTGTCAGTCCTATTTCGGCTGTGTACAATGCATCAGTGGACCTCTGGGAATGTACAGAAACTCTTTACTCCATGAATTTGTGGAAGATTGGTACAATCAAGAATTTATGGGCTCCCAGTGCAGTTTTGGAGATGACAGGCATCTAACTAACAGAGTGCTAAGTCTGGGCTATGCAACAAAATACACAGCTAGGTCCAAGTGCCTTACTGAAACACCAATAGAGTATCTCAGGTGGCTGAATCAGCAGACCCGCTGGAGTAAATCATACTTTAGAGAGTGGCTTTACAATGCAATGTGGTTCCACAAGCACCATTTGTGGATGACCTATGAAGCTGTAATCACTGGATTCTTTCCTTTCTTCCTTATTGCCACAGTCATTCAGCTCTTCTACAGGGGAAAAATCTGGAATATCCTCCTCTTCTTGTTGACAGTTCAGTTAGTAGGTCTGATAAAGTCTTCCTTTGCCAGCTTCCTTAGAGGCAACATTGTCATGGTTTTCATGTCACTCTATTCAGTGTTGTACATGTCAAGTTTACTGCCAGCAAAGATGTTTGCAATTGCCACGATAAACAAAGCAGGGTGGGGCACATCAGGAAGAAAAACCATTGTAGTTAATTTTATAGGACTCATTCCAGTCTCCATTTGGTTTACAATCCTCCTAGGTGGCGTAATTTTCACTATCTACAAGGAATCAAAAAAGCCATTTTCTGAGTCAAAACAGACAGTTCTCATCATTGGTACAATACTTTATGCATGTTACTGGGTTATGCTTTTGACTTTGTACTTCGTTCTTATCAACAAATGTGGCAGGCGGAAGAAAGAGCCACACTATGACATGGTGCTAGAAGTATGATGATTCCATGAAAAGTTACCCAGAGAATTGTAAAGCAACCCAACAACCTTGTAGTATCTATGGCATCAGACGAATGTTGCCAAGGGAAATGGATCACTGCTGCTGGGAATAGGACATTCATATTCCTCTGGGTTCATTTTCATCCTGCCAAAGTAAGAAAAAAAAACAATAAAAAAATTTTTGTTGTTGTTTCCAAGGGAGAGAAAACGCAAACCACACAGTTTCGACCTGTTCGCAAGAAAATGGGAGAACTTCTATGTTTATGCACTTTTTTATTGTGCATACGCCTGACAGTGTTACATTCTATATACCTCACTGGTCATGCTTATGTGTGTGGACAGGAAGGAAAGGAGTTTGGAGAATCAAGAAAAGGATCTTTCAACCCCTTGCAACTTAATTTATGAACTTCTCTTTTTTTATAGTTCTGTTTATAGGAAGGGTCTTTTGTGTTAGGCTGCCAAATGCAATGCCAAAGGTAAATTTTAAGAGGCCATTGGCTGAGCTGTATTTTTATATTATTGTATTATTTGTGTGTGTGTATTTTAAGCCAACTTTTTTTAAATCACATATTTTATATTTTACTATCTGCCAAAAAAAAAAGCTGCCTCCCCAACATTTTGTTCTTTAGCCTTTTTAAAATACATTTGGGAAAAAAAATCATACTTCCTTACCCAAAATTTGTGCTGAATTGGTGTTGTTCACAACAGAAAGAATAAAAAGTCTCTCTGTATTTTTGCAACTGATATATGGTTATTTCTGTGGAAAATGCATTTAATTGTGCTCTTTTAAGACATTTATTAGGAAAGGCCCAACCTTGACAGTTTTTCAATACAAACATATTTCTGTGCAAAAAAAGGCCAAAGGGGTAGATGTGTGCAATTTGGGGTTTTGTTCTGGATAACATTGTAAAAGGGAAATTTGCTTCTTTGCTGAGAGCATCATATCCCTGGCATGCACAATAGTCATTAGGCAAGGCAGGCCTCCATCCTATTGAAAAAGACATTGCTATAGCAAAGCCCCACTTATTTTATACTGGACCTAAGGAGTAAAAAACTTGTGATCTGGTGAAATATTGGACATCCAAAACTACAATTTACTTCACTGATAGTCATAGTTGTTCAAAATCTGCTAGAACCAAGCAGATAGTTCAGATTTTTTAATTTTTAAAAAATATGTGAAAGGAAAACTTACCAACACTTTCTAAAATTGAATGTCTTACTATAAAACTTGTGCAGTGCCCTTGATACAGTTTACAGAAAATACAAACGTTAGGCTCTCCGACATCTCTCTAATACAGATGCCAGTACTGAGCCCAATAATTTATATTTGACTAGAGCTTATCTGCCAGAAAAGACGCCAATTTTTTAATCAGAAAACATCAAGTCTTTGGAAATCCCTCATTTTCTTGGTGCCTAGTAATCAGCCTTGGACATTTATTTTGGACTGTGATTTTGAGAAATAATATTCAGGACTAAATTCTGCAGTCCTTCACCAGCCAAAGTAATGTGGCATGGAGCCCTAATATATTTTATAAAGAGCAACAGAAAACCAGTTGCATACGGATACATGCCCATTTTAGATTCCGATATTAAACGCACTGTGGTAAAGCAGAAATCAACATATGATGCTTAAAGAACTTAGAAGCATTTTAAGCTTCTCTTTTTTATACAGACATGAATAGATTCTGCTGTAGAATAAACTGCACACACACTACCTTATTTGTCTGATTATCTTGAGGTACACGATTGCTTGAAAGTCATAATAATACTATGTTAAGGAATGGAGAGTTGATTCATGTTGATTGCAAAATAGAGCAGTATTAAAATAGCAAAAGAAACAGTAAAAATAAAAATCCTTGACTACACCTTTTAACTATTTATGATGTAAGTTAAAGCTTGGGTTAACATTCAAATGTCAAATAAATCCTTTCGTTCTATAAAAAAATTGAATTAATTGCCTGTATTTATTTTAGCAATTATTCAATGCATTTCCAATATAGGTTGTATAGTATAATTGTTACTTTCATAAATAAAATATTTTTGATAAGATTATGACTAATTCATGGTATTTCTGGTCAGCACTTCTGCTTTGAAGCCATAAATCTGTACTGTTTGAATATTGTTGTTACAGTGTCAATGACCTGATCTCCAAGTGGGAATTTGGTATGGTGTAACAAAGTACCTGGGGAGGAGCAGAGCATCCCTGGAGGAGGCAAGGACTGGTCCCTGCTCTGAAAGGCAGCACAGCAATTGGGAACCATGGTGCTGGTACCTGGCACTGTGATGACACTGTATATGGGTAGTGCTTGAACTCTCTACCTGCCTCTGCCGCCAGTGCTGGGTGAATTTGGTCAAAACACTTCCTTCCCTTTTCCCTCATCTTTCTGATTTGTAAAACAGGAATAGCAATCAATCTCCTTTCAGGAAGTTCTTTAAAGTTTATGGCCAAAATAGATTATATGAGAGCTGATTGTTTCCTGCCTTCCTGTCTGATGGAAGTTACTACCCTCCATAACTGTGGAAGCAGAGGAGAACATGTACATGGCTTTCTACTGTTCCCTGTTACTGCTGTTTCTCAAGCCCACTTTGCTCTAGAGCAGCTGAAGTGCATGTATCTATTTTTTTATCAGTGAGGGTTATGGGCAGCAGCCACCAGCAAATGTATAGAGTAACCAGGGAGCAAAGTGACATCTCACACATCTTTCAGACCTTGACAGGCTCTTCAGAGGTCACTTACTTAGGAGACATCTTCTCAGCACCTGTTGCCCTGTGTCTGGATACTGTGCCCAGTTTTGATTCTCTTAGCACAAGAAACAAGCAAGTTCAACATAGGGCCAGCATGATCATAGAATCACCAGGTTGGAAGAGACCCACCGTATCATCAAGTCCAACCATTCCTATCAAATACTAAACTATGCCCCTCAGTGCCTTGTCCACCCGTGCCTTAAACACCTCCAGGTATGATGGTTTGGCTGGAGCAGAGGGGCTGAGAGAGTTGGCCTGATTCAACTGGAGGAGGGATAGATTTGAGGGGAAGACATGTAAGATCATCTCCAATATCTATAAAGAGGTCATCAAGATGTAGTCAGGCTTTTCACAGCACTGTGTGATGGGAAGATGAAAGACACTGGGTTTCAGCTGAAAGAGAAATCGCTTGGACTGGGTACAAATAGGGACTCTTCTTCACGAGGACAAGCAGGCACTGAAACAGGTTACCAGGAGAGACAATGCAGACTTCATCCTGGGGCGCTTTTAAGACTGTACTAGGTAAAGTCCTGAGGTGCCTTGTCTGACCTCAGAGCTGCCCTTTCTTTAAACAGGAGGTTGAGCTAAAGACCTCCAAGGCCCCTTCCAATACAATTTCTCCTGTCATCCTCTCTGAAGCAGGTGATGACAGTCTGCTTCCATATGACAGTTCCCACCCACATGAAAGCTCATTCTCATATCTGGTCCCCACACACCCACCCTGACCCTGGGAACAAATAGCTCATCAGTAGCTGGTACTGAGTACCCAGAAAAATCAGAGCTCTTCTGTGACTCCCTGCCTTCACTGTATTTAAAGCTGCGTAAGACAATTTTCAGCAGAAAACAAGACTACAAAACAATTCTTAAGGAGAGCATTCTTCAACAAATCAACTTATCCCATATCTGTTAGTCTTCTCATTTTCATCTCAAATTATTGCTTTGTATTTATAACAACATCTGGTTCTAAGGAAAATAAGTATGTTTTTCAGTAATAACAAATATATTTGTGAGATCTATGTCAAAAAAACCCCAAATCATGTTAAAAGAAAAAATCATGCTTTGAACTTCTTAAGAACAGGTATTTTTCAGCCACCTCTGACAGACAAATGGTACTGAACATTATAAGAAACTCCCACAAACTGTAAATTCTATAGAAAAGTTAAAAAACAGTCATTCAAAAAGTGCCAACATTTCAGGTTATAACCCATTTCTAGAGTGGAGTAATTTGGGTTTGAGAGCATCTGTTTACAGAGAACAGGCGTGAAGCAAAATGTGTGGGAATCAGAGGTGCAGCAAGGAGGAAGGACCCCTCCTGTTCTGCCTGCTAACAAGCTTCAGATTGGCCCAGAATCAGGTTTCTTTCAATGAGAAATGGATGAATATTTTGAAGAACTTTTCTAGGAGGCAGAAGAAATCCTTTCAGATGTGTACTGCCAAACATGTCCCAATACACAAGCTGTTGTGAGTCTGTCTGCTAAAAAATTTGGTCTGGATTTTTTCTTAGCAAGAAATAAGGTGATAAAGAGGAGACGAAATTTACTGAAAGCTGTTGATGAGATTTGGTATTACTGAGGTTTTTTTGGAAATGACATTTTTCTCTGGAGTTGACACAATTAACCTAAACTAAGCGCATTATTTTTCCCAACTTTCACTTGGTTTAAGTTTGCTACTTAAGTTCATATCTGGTAGGTGGATAGATGAGTGCTTGAAATTGTTACTCCTTCTTCCACGTATGATATTTTGTATAATAAAAGATCCTGTCTCTCCCAAAGTAATCTAACTTGCATTTTATCCTAGAATAGCCCTAAAATTTCTATAAGTTACCATGGTTGCATAGAGGAAAATGGCCTTTTACATGAAATAAAGGAAAGACCCAGGTCATGTGTCTGAGCTTAGGTACATGATAATACTTTGTATTGTTCAAGTGTAAGCATGGTCTGTGGCATGTTTTTGCTGCTGCCCAAACAATATTTGGCACAATTAAGACAAATGTATTGAGCAGCAACCACCCCATTTTTGGAGATCGTAGCGCTTAGGTGTGATCTATGTCATCAACTGGTCTCAAGATTGGAGAACAGTCCCTGGCTTGGTTTTTGTTTGTTTGTTTGTTTGTTTTACTAGATTAAATATAAGTTATCAGTATCCCACTGAGGAGAACAATGCATGGTTAGCTTACCCCTTATGAGACATATACACATGGGAACCAGCACCACCCTGGAATCAAACACTACTGTAGTTAAAACACTCAGGGTATAGGACCTATTTCACTAACACTCCCATTGCTTCTTTTACAAAACCCATGCTGAGCTGCTTTTATCCTGGTAACAATGTACTTCCCAGTGCTCCAGGTATGACACTCCCTGTAGAAATGAAATGGTTATGAGACAACTTTCTGGCTCTTTCTCACAAGGTTCATTAAGAACAGGGAGCATGAAGGGCTTGCTTGTGGTCAGTGTTGCTTTATAACACTCAAGAATGTGATGTTTGAGATCTGTTCAACATCCTTCTTATAGCACTTAATCACTTAGTTCCCCACCATGCATGGGTTCATATAGAATCATAGAATAATCAGGTTGGAAGAGACCCACCGGATCATTGAGTCCAACCATTCCTATCAAACACTAAACCATGCCCCTCAGCACCTCACTCACCCATCCCTTAAACACTTCCAGGGAAGGTGAATCAACCACCTCCCTGGGTAGCCTGTTCNTGCTTTTGCATGGAGAGATTGGCACATCAGCTTGCTACATCCCAGGGGAAAAAAAAAAGAGTATGAAGCTATAGTGCATTATTCTGGGTGCAATTGCCATGGTGCATGCTGTAGCCTCTTGGCCCACTGGAAGAAATTTACTCCTCTTTTCCTGACAGTCCATCTGTTTTACACATATTGCAACATGAAAGCATGCTCACAGGCATCTGCTAGGTCCATTAATTACAAGTTTTATAATTAATAGTCTTTAATTCTAGTAACTAATTAACTGACAGCCATTTGGTCTAACTAGGTTCCAGGTCTAGAATACACAATGTAATTGTTTGGATAGTGTTGTTCCTTGTAAATATGATTAAAATACTTCCATGGAGAATAACCTACATGACCCAGGCAGAGGGTGATCCTAGGCAGCATGAAAGATTTTATACCTTTATGTATACCTGTTGGGTAGTATGTCTTTGCCCTGATACACGTAGATTGTAAGCCAGCTGGCATTGTTCTTTACTGCTGCTGCTAAACTTCTGAAAGGCAGGGGCTGCATATTTTAAAGCGTTGCCTCCACGTGTCAGTTTATTTAATATATGTGAAGTCATTTATTGTAATCAATTAGATCAATGAAAATCCTGGGGGTTTACTCAGGCACATCTGTTTTGATTTTTTTCTTTTATGCCTATCAAACAAAAAAAAATTCTTATAACAGTGTAAGTCTATTCAAGAGTTTCCCTCCCCCATGGATTGTCCTATGTCATTATGATCATACAAACAGTAACATTCAGGCAAGCCACAAGTCATAACGAACGGGAACATACAAATGCTAAAATGTTAGAATTAGCAGTCTTACATTACTTACATAAGAGTAGAATACTCTAGAAAAGTAATTTCCAACCAATGACTTTGACAGGTCTCAAAAATTGGTGGTGGTCAGAGAAAATAAGATAAAGACAAGAACAGCAGGCAGAACTGAGGTTATAACTTTTGCAGTTTTGCTTGTTACTTCCAGCCTAGAAGGCCAATCATAAGCTGAGCTGCATCAAAAGAAGGCCAGCAGGTTGAAGAAGGTGATTCTGCCCCTCTATTCCTCTCTTGTGAGACCTCATCTGGAGTACCATGTCCAGTTCTGGAGTCCTCACTTAAGAAGTATATAGAACTATTGGAATGGGTCCAGAGGAGGGCTACAAAAATGTTCAGAGGGTTGGAGCATCTTTGATATGAGGACAGGCTGAGAGAGTTGGGCTTGTTCAGCCTGGAGAAGGATGGCTCCGAAGAGGTCTTACAGCAGCCTTCCAGCACCTGAAAGGGTCTACAGGAAAGCTGGAGAGGGACCTTTTACAAAGGCTTGTAGTGCTAGGACTAGTGGCAATGGGTATAAACTGGAGAAGGGCAGATTTAGACTAGACATTAGGAAGAATTTCTTCAGTGTGGTGAGACACTGGCACAGGTTGCCAAGAGAGGCTGTGGCTGCCCCATCCCTGGAGGTGTTTAAGGCCAGGCTGGATGGGGCCTTGGCAGCCTGATCTAGTGGATATCCCTGCCCATGGCAGGGGGGTTGGAACGAGATGATCTTTAATGTCCCTTCCAACCCAAACTATTCTATGATTCGATGATTCCACCCATGAGCTAGCTACATGTTGAAGACCACTGAAGAATTTTTTTTCCATCTCCAATGGCTATAATTTCACTGTTGGATTTCTTTTTCTGAAATTCACTTCTAACTATGATTCAGTGTTTAGCAGAAACAAAAGACATGCACTTCCATTTATAACACTTCTGGTAAGAATAAGACTCCTCAGAATTTATTTTCTGCTTAAAGATCTGAAGATGTTTGGCAACTCTGTGAATACAGGTTCTGTGTGTGTAAATGCTCAGTGAAATCAGAGTTTCTCCAAATGATTTCTAATATTTTAGGAAAATTTTATGAAACTGGGTGGAATATTTCAAAGACATATATATACACACACAGCCATCACCTTGCTGAATGATGACTAGTTTGGATTCAAATTCTATCAATGTTATGATGTCTTAGAGTTGGAATAAAATTTCAACCACCATTTGACTGATCTCCAAATACCACAAATATAAAATGAATTACAGGTAGACCTTGACTGTGTCTGTGCTGAGACGCACATTCTGTAATGCAAACAGTTTTTTAAAACCAGCTGTCAAATAGTTGTCATCTATATATTTTCACCAACCATACACCTTACAATAGTTCACCTGACCCCTTCCTTTGGGCCAAGGCCCTTAGTTTACTCAAAATATTTTCCTATGAAATGTCTTGAAAGTCAAAATGAGAAATAGCACGTCTACAGCTTCCCTGTCTTTCGCTTTCACAGAAAATTAGGCTGTTGAATACCATAACAGTGAAGACACTTTATCTAATTTCATCACTTACTACTATTGGTTTTCCTTGCTTTTCTCTGGCCTTCCTTTTTATGATGTTTTTTTCTTTTCCAGGTTCCAGTGCACTGGAGTTTCCCTTGTTCCACATTGTCCCTAGTTGTTTACAGAAAGCTTCAGTTTAGCTCAATGAACGCTCAAGGCCATGCTAACTTGCATACAGAGCTTTTTCAGCAGAGTCTTTCCTTTTGGGCCAGACTGTAGACAACAGGTAGGAGGCAACAGAAGGCATGTGAGCTGGGATACCTCCATTCCTATCAACTATGCCCTCTGCTCCTCCTCTGAGCTTTGACTAGTTCTCCAGCAATAGTCCAGAGCCACTCTTCAAAAACAGGCAAATGCAAGGACCACAACCATTTCTGAAAAGATGGAGGTGAATAGTGACTTTGAGATTTTCCCCATCTGTTCTCACATACCTCAGTGAATACTAACCTTTCCCTCTACATTTACCGTGCAATTAAACATTTAGTTTTACCTTTTCTCTCTGACATTACTACTTCATTTCAGCTGTTTGAGCCACCAGAGCTGAAAGCAGGTAGTTGCTACAGCATGGTTTGGAATGATTCAGAGCACTTTGAATCATCTGCCTGAATGTATTGTGCAGCAATGAGAAACTGAGACTGTGCTGTGTCAAACCTTGAATCGGTTCTATCAGTAAGGTAGAAGAAGATTCCCCTCATTTTCTTCTGTAGATCAACATGGGGGTCAATGAATTCAATATGTGTATATTCCAAGATTGCAGTGACACTGGAATAATTGGAATCACCACTGACTTCATAAAATCCAGTCTCAAACTGACTAGTACTACATTTAGAAGTACCTTTCCCCAATGTAACTATGTGTAAAACTACTACAGGTTTCTGTTTCAGTGTTATATAGGTATGGGTCTAGTCTTGTGAAGTACCAAGCCCATAAACTACTAGCAGAGGATGCACTGAAGTCATATGCAGGTCTAAATCCAATGTGTCTGTTGCCTGAGGAAAGACTAATTATTATTTTTTCTGTACTTGTTTTAATAAAAGCTCTTTGAAGTGGTAATTATTCTTCTGCTGCAATTTTTCTTGCTGGTATATGCAGAATGCACTGTTTTGTGAATTTCCACGTTATCTATTTAGTATTTTCTTGTGAGTGGCATACTATGAGCAATTCATTCCTTTGTTTGCTCTCGTACCTTCCTGTACCAATATTTGAGCTCAGGGTGGAAACTCCTCTTCTGGAAGAGAACAGACAGTTGACACAATTTTTGCCAAGGTACGCAGAATTTCTACAGGGACTTTTTCTACCTACTTGGCAATTTGTAGCCTACCTGGTCCTCTTATGCATTCAGTCAAGATATGATTGGTACTTGCAGAAAGGGTATGGTTTTTCAGATTTTGTATTGAGACCACATTTCACAAAACCCCACAAATTCTGTTAGCTGAGCTCCATGCCGGAGTGCAACATATTTCAGCAACTGTCTTTTATGCACTTCATTAAGTGTATAAGTAACAAGGATCTCTGTGTTCTCCATAATGAAAGGATTCTTTGAGAGTTAAATACTCCTTTAGTTGTTTTTAATTAAGCTTAATATGTGTGAAATTTGTGGGAAGGACAGTCACAGACACTAACAGCAACAACAGGTACAGTCAGAAATCCTGACTTGCATAACAGATCTATAACGTACCATCAGCTTTCTTTGCTTTTAACCTCCTTGGAAGACTTTGTTAATCAGTTTTGGTCTCATGGCCATTCAGCTGGAGTTCATCCTGCTCTCTGGTGTTCTTTGGACATAGGGAGAAAATGTAACGTACCACCTGGTTTCCTTATGCATTTAAGTGATTATCATAGAATCATAGAATAACCAGGATGGAAGAGACCCACCGGATCATCGAGTCCAACCATTCCTATCAAACACTAAACAATGCCCCTCAGAACCTCTTCCATCCATCCCTTAAACACCTCCAGGGAAGGTAAATCAACCACCTCCCTGGGGAGCCTGTTCCAATGCCCAATGACCCTTTCTGTGAATACTTTTTTCCTAATGTCTAGCCT
>WAAB01001724.1:213223-226625 GCA_013389865.1 Piaya cayana
CTCTGGGCCCGGCCATCCAACCAGTTTTCCAACCAGGAGAGTGTGTGCCTGTCCAGGCCAGAGGCTGACAGTTTCTGTAGCAGAATGCTGTGAGAAACTGTGTCAAAGGCTTTGCAGAAGTCCAGGAAGACCACATCCACAGCCTTTCCCTCCTCCAGCAGCCGAGTCACTTTGTCATAGAAGGCGATCAGGTTAGTTTGGCAAGACCTGCCTTTTGTAAATCCATGTTGGCTGGGCCTGATCACCCAGTTCTCTTGCATGTGCTTCATGATAGCACTCAAGATCACCTGCTCCATGACTTTCCCTGGCACTGAAGTCAGACTGACAGGCCTGTAGTTCCGTGGATCGTCCCTGCGACGCTTCTTGTAGATGGGCATAACATCAGCCAGCCTCCAGTCCAGTGGAACTTCCCCAGTCTTCCAGGTCTGTTGGAAGATGATGGAAAGGGGTTTGATCAGGATTAGGGTACCCTGTCAAAGTTTTCAGAGCCAGCAAAATGAACGAGACCATTTTACAGTTGGACAGTGACATGTTAGTAACCTGCAATTATTCTGTGGGGCTAACTCATCAGTTAGATAATCCACTCTCAGTAAAAAGAAAACAGCTATGGATACCTTGAAGTAAAGACACTGAGCAAGTGGGACAGGTTTGTAAATTTGTTTCAACTTCTCTTAAAACAATAGGCTTGAGGTGTTATTTGCCTTGTTCATTTCAAAGGGTTGTTAAGTAGATGCCCAGTGCCGATAAATGTCATCATGCTACGTCCTTTATGCAGTTTGTTCCAGATCAAAACCCTGGAGTGCTGCACAAGTACCCTTCTTGTGTTGCCTGCTTACAGAGCAATTATATCCTGGATACAGCTTAGCCACTGTAGAGCCAGACAAACTCATCTTAAGATGCCAGTCCCAGGTGAACTTGTTCCAACTTGACTTTGAAGCACACAAAGAGCATGGCAAAAGTGAGGAAAGGAAGATATGGAGAGTCCTAAGAAAATCCAGCAAAGAGAAATACAAGCAGGACTGTCAAGCAGTCTTTTCCAGTGACGTGACCCAGGCAGAGCATCAATCTCTCAAGGGGCTGCACTCAGCTGCTCAGCAGAATCAGTATTATACAGTAAAGTAAGTTATATTTACAGTCCATTCAATGTTACAGCTGTTTTTGTAAATCTGACTGCAGATGTAATGGGCTGAAAAATGTGTTCTAAAGACTGTACAACAACATAGCTTCAAATGAATCATTATTGCCATGTAAATCAAATGTAAAGTCTATTTTAATACTTTGAATGGTATTTGCCCCTTTCTTTTTATCCTTTCCTGTTCCATTGGTACTTTGGACTCTTCTCTCCTTGCCAGAGCAGTCTCCCAAGCACAGGGCCATCTCTTGCTTTCTCAATCAGTAGCAGGGAGGCAATTTCAGGTAACTCTTTCCTTGGTGATAGACTGGTTAAAATGAGGGAACCTAGGGAAAGAAATTGTTGGTTTGTTCAAAAATACATACACATATGGAGAGAGATTCATATAGAATTTATATATGTTTTAACGTAGAGGAAGAATAGGTATCATTTTCAAAACGCAAATCAATAATGAGTCTGAACATAAACATTTTTTAATACTTGAAATTAACTAAACTCTGAAACTTTCAGGTTTTTTGGTCATGCCCTTTTTCATCCATCCCAGTGATCTTCAATCTCTACCACTACTGTCTTCTCTGCACTGACACCTCCAGACCCGTCCACTCCCCGTCTCACCACACACATGCTTTAGTAAAGCTCATTTGTTTTCACACAACTGGTAAACTTTGTTAAGAAAACAAACTCAAAACACATTCAGTAAGCTTTTTTTACTCCCAAATTCCCTAAAATGCAAGGAGTGGTAAAGACATATGTTCTTAGCAAAACCATACAGTCCTGAGGGACATGGCCTGGACTCCTGGAACAGACTTCAGCTCTCAGCAAGATGGATCTGCACTGTCTTGTCTACTCCACTGTAAAAGAGAAGATGAAGCAAATTGTACTGTAACAGTGCAAAAGTAATGTGGAGAAGGAATGCCCTACTGTATTTTTTCCCTCTGGTTTCCAATGCATTTGAACAAAATCTGACCATTAAGCCTCACTAGGTTGGAGCCCTTCTCTTTTGTTCCTCAGCTCCAGCTTGAATGATCCCAGATTTTCCCCAGTTCTTCAAACACATCCCCTGCCACTCCCTAGCCCGTACAGAAAAAGGAAAGCTGCAACTTCAAGAGCACCGGCCACTCCTCCCTGCTCAGAGGCCACTGCACATCTCTGCTTTGATGTGGCTGACCTCCTCTGAACTGCAGCAGACTGTTGCTTCTTAACTCAGATTTCCCCCAGAGGCAATGAATTATCCTGACAACTGACTACTGACAACCGACACCTCCCCAAAGGCCTCCATCCTACTGTGGGAACCTTCATTTCTACGGGAAGCTTCAATGTATATCCCAGTCTGCAAGTGGGGCACTTGATACTTAATGAATGTTTCTGCTTTGCTGAGAGATAGCCACAGGCTAGAGGGTTTGAGATGGATTCTGAAAGTTTGAAAGTGTTTCAGTGGGAGAGCTCAGCCAGTCTGGTGACAGAACAGAAGCCAACAGCAAAATCTGGAAACATTCCCGAATTTCTCCAGCTTCTAAATGGACATCAATTTTATGTGTAACTTCAACATCTATTCTCCGTGGATCATTGGTCTGTGCCTTCCTTTACTTTCTCTTTTGTGACACCCTTCCCATGCACATCTCCTCTGCTTTCCACTTTAAGGAAATAAGAGCTTATGAAACGATTGTTCTTTCCCAGGCTGAATCAGCAAAAATTTTGCAAAAATAAAAAGTGTTGAAAAAGTTAATGGTCTCAGTTATTTCTAAATTAACATCTTAAAAATATTTTTGTCCTGGGGAATAAAAAAAAAAAACAAATAAGGAAAATCTGAAATGTTAAATTATTTTTTAAGTTTTACGTGCTAAATCCACTCACATCCTTTCACAGTTGCAAACTTGCACATGCAAAACACAGTATCACATTCAAAAAGCCATTCACAATGTGTGATTTAGGGTTGGTCCATTCAGATGACTGGGGGCTAGGTTAGGAATAATTTTTGGTTCTAGTATATTTTAGTAGGAAACACAATTGAAGAAACCTACCTGGATTGTTGAGTTTAGCCTATAATCGTAAGCAAGTCTGCAGGTGGCTTAACAGATCAATCAACCCACCACAGCCATAAAATTCTTCCCCTAGAAGGAAAAGGAAAGTTAAAAGACATCGCTAGTGCCTTGAGTTAGTTTGCTTAAAAGCACAAGATGTTCCTTAGATGTTGAACGCGAATACCTAAACAAAAAACACCCATCTATTTATCTACTATAGCGGCCTGGGACACAGCTCCTTCTAGCCTCAGAATCAGTGGTGAACCTAGCCTTGAGCTTATGAAGTAGACAAAAGCATTTGAGAATAGAAATATTTTGAGATGCCATTAGGAACAGCCTATCTATCAGGCATACTGAGATTAATTCACCTTATTTAGGCATTTTTTTCCATTAACAAGTGCAAATAAACTTTAAATAGGACACATCAGAAGCTAGAACTTTAGTTTGTATAAATTAGCCTTTTTCAGAAGATTTATGTTCATTTATACCAATTATACACATAATGATTTTTTGGCTTTCATTCTACACAATATTCACATATATTTGGAAAACTTACTGTATTTTTAACAATACATTTGTCCAGCAAACCAAAATAGACTTGAGCTTTGCTTTTTAAAAAAATATAAATTCTTCTGCTTGTCTCAACTACTAGAGTCCCCTTCTTCAGTGTCACTGATAGGCAGCAAGTGATAGCAGCTGATGGTATCTGCTAGCCAGAGGATACAAATGTGCTAATCTTTCTTCCAATATAAGCAACAGTTGGGGCAACTTTTTCAATGTAAATCGTTTGTTGAGGGCATTTTATGACACAGCTTGTGCCTTCACAACCACTGATCATTGTTTGCTTTTCTTTAAAATGAAGTTAAAGTATTTCACAGCTTTGTTTGACACCAAAATAAATGAGGTGCCTTTGTTTAGGTGCAAGTGTGCACGTAGGCATTTGTGTTCAGTCTTTAAAGCAGTTGCAGTTTTCAAGAATTCAGAAGACATCAACTGCATGTGAAGACTCACGAGGTTTTCTTAACACTGAAGAGATTTAAATTTGAATAAAAGCTAAGTAGGCTTTTTTTTTCTCTACAATTTTTGAGACATGCTCTTAACGTAGTATTTTCAGCCTTTTGACTTTGCCAAGGAAAAATGGGCATTCACCCTGCTTGTTTACTCTTATCTTGAAAACGGAACTTTTTTTTGTTCCAATGAACTTGAGACTATCAAGGTGCACAGAACAACCCCCAAACCCTTAAGTCAGAAGGACTGGATTTGTGTCTTTTTATTTTGTTCATCCATAGTAATTTTAAAAGACATTAAAAAAACCTGCCATTAACTGAAGTGAATCTCACATTTCCAGTCACTGAGCTCACTTGGAGATAAAAGGCTCCTCCTGGCTGTTACTCAGCACTTTCCCTTCATGCTGCTCTGTCCCACCACGGAGGTTATTAACTTTTACAAGTGCTCCTCACATCCTCTCTTTGATGAATGGTGCTAAACTTGTATTTAGATTACAGGATTTCACAGCAAGACTGCTCTGTTATTGAGGGGGAGTGAGTTTTTACACAAGATGGGTTTTTCTTAATCAACCACTTGATTTTCATTGTAAAAATGTACACAGACAACGAACTTAAGGAGTTTCATCCATATCATCTGGAGGTCTTAATGCAAGGTTATGGGTTCCCCAAGCACAGAGTGCAATGGCAAGTTTTGGGCTAGTCCTTCGCTGCTTTCCATATTGAATGCCAACTGGTGGAGTGGACCCAACACTCTCACCTTCAACTCAGGAGGTTTAATTTGTGCTGTCCACAGTTTCAACCCCCCACTTTCAGAGGTGTTAAAGAGTTCAGAAATCCTTTCAGAGATGAAGGGGCTTTCCTCATGTCTTTCAGACCTACTCTCTTGCAGCTTCCACTGAGACATGGGGAACCTGGGGTAACCCATGGGAAGACTTTGGGAAAGCAGAGAGGAAGATGACAGAGAGAGGGCAAAGAAAGCACCCTTTTGCCTCTCTGAAACCTCCATCCTCTTTCAAAGTGGGGGAAAAAAAAAAAAAAGAAGAGAAATTTCCCTGCCACCTTATTACTCTCTGCCCACTGTAAACTCCCAGTTGTGGTCAGTCTAACTCCCGCCCTTCTCTTCCCTCTGGCCTCTGCACCTAAATTTCTCACAATGTTCTTCCCAGCTGGAAAGGCAAATCAAGACACATCCAGAATTAAAAAAAAAAAAAGTCCTGAGAAAGGATGCCCCATTCTCCTTTATGGATTATGTAGTAGCAAACATTGTTTGCCTTCACTGTTTCTAACTTCTGCGATTTCTAGTTGAATTTTCGTGACTCATTAACTTACTTTTCTGGCTACAGAACTTACTGGCTTAATTTATATTCCTCAGTGGAAAAAAGCTGACACCAGATGTTTCTTTAGGCCTTTCCTTGTCCTGAGTGAGTAAACACCAGGCTGTTCTGTCATCTTGCTCATCTACAGAATTCCAACAGTTTTATCACTTAGTTAAGAAAAAAAAATATGCATTTAAACTGCTACCAACCTACCAACTGTATTTCCAGCTAAAGATACACAAGTCCTCACTCTTAACATTAAATGAGAGTATTTACAGATGAATAATATGACTGTTTATGAGCACTATGTTATGATGCACATGGATACAATAAAGCTCTTGTACTGCCCAAGCCCTCGGCTCCAGCAAGCATGTCTCCTGGCCCAGGAAAGCAACAGCTCTTTCTAACAGACACCGGTCAGTATTTTTAAACCTCCTCTCCTAAAATAACATGTCAATGTTTGCCTATCTGAACTTACAGGAAGGCTAAATGAAAATTTGTGGGCACATCACTGTAAATGGATTTTGTCATGGTTTTTATGATGTCATGAGACTATTTATTGTGCTGGGCTGAGAAAGTGAGTGAGAACTGCACTTCCCTCTGAAGTCCCTTCACCTCTGAGGGGATTTTTGAGTTCTTTGATACCTCTGAAAATGTGGGATTGAAATTGTGGACAGCAGAGTTTAACACCCCTCCTGAAGTGAATGTGATTGTGTTGGGTCCTTTCCACAAGTTGGCACTCAGGCTTGCAGAGTTCCTTATAAATATATTCCAAAGTGAACCACCAGAAACACCACACAGACAATTATAATTCCTTCCATGTCAGTAACGCCACTACATTTGCTTAGTAGCTGGACAAGGCAATATGGCACTAGCTGTTATTTTATCTTGTGCTGCTGGTAAATATCTACTTATTTTGTATTGATACATTTGAGAGAGAGGAAGGGTAAACAAGCTCTCAGGTTCCATGATGTTTTTGTACTGAGACCACTACACCTGCAAATTACAGGTCTTTTAAACTTTTTTTCAGTTACACACACATAAAATATTAGATCACTGCACAGTCAGTTGATACTATTGTAATATCACCTTTCACATAGAAAAAATACTAGTTCCTTTGAACTTGGTCTTTGCTTAACAAGCAATTCAGAAAACAAATCTTGGATGTAGGATTTTTCTCACCTTAGGTAACTGTTTAAAATTAAGTCTCACTGTAGTCTCCTTTGTAGTCAGAGGACAGCATTATGCACCTTCTGTGAGCTACTCATCCATTCAAAAATAGATGCATAGTTTTACATCCACACTGAAACACAGGTAGGCTCAATTCCAATAGGATCCTGGGATATCCCAGGGCAAGGTCTGAACACCTTAAGTGAGTGCTTTTGATTATAGGCTATAAAACACATTTATGTATATGTGCATTTTGCAGCATGAAGTGAATCCACCTGTTTACATCATAATTTCCTGAGAGTCATCGTCATGCACAATCCCAGAGGTTTTAGCTGTAGCACTGGGGTGGATGGTGTGTGTTTGCAGATGGTGGGAAGGGATTTCAGAGTGCAAAGCCCTCTGATGTAGGTATAAGGGACACATGAGAGGAAGGATGGTGTTGTCTCATCCTTAGTGCTGGTTGAAAGCAGCCCCTGAAGTAAACCCTCCCTGAACTGTAACTGGATTATATTTCAAGGGAAACCATTTGCTTTGCACTGACAAATATCCTGAGTGAGAACTTCTGCACATGCATGAGTGGGTGATGGGGGAGAAGGAGACTGGAAGAAGGGAGGGAGCAGTGGAACTAAACCAAGCAGGAAGTCTGTAAACTGCTGTTTCAGTGGTGCCAAGATCATTAACTTAATCTGAAATCAATCTGCTTTCTCCTTTTGTCCTCATCAATCTGTGCATTGCAGTCCACCTTATACAGATCAGTTACCTGAATATGTGTCCTAGCTAACATATGTTTAAATAAGTTGCAGAATAAAGGGGAGGACAGCTTCTTGGACAAAGATATTTGTGAAACATGAAGATATAACATGATAGTTATTCAGGGCTGCAGCAGGGCTGGGTTTTTGTGGGGAGGTGTCAAAAGCTGTTCCTGGTATTGTTTTGGTTTCCCTCTGAGCTTGTGTAGTGGCCCCACTTCCTTCAGTACTGCAAGCCATCCAGATGGATCAGGGTGATAAGTGGTGAGAAATTGCTTTGCAATTCAGCTACATATGGAAAATATGCTTTGGAAAACATATTCATTTGACTTCTTAAAGGTAAACGTAGAGATTTTCTAGTCAGAGGCAAATATCTGAGTCTTTGGTTCAATTTCCCAGTATAGATATATGTCTTGATTCCTTCAGAGTTAAATTTAAGGATATCTCTTTATTTGCAGTCAGGAGGAAGTATGCTTTAGCCCTGTTTGTTTCACGTTTCTGCACCATCAATTCAAGCAGACATGTTAAGAAGGTAATTTTTATGTTGTTCTCTTCCAGTCAGTGCTTTGGAACAATTGTAGACTGAGCAGTGAAGACAAAAATCCTGTCTGCTTCAATAGGATGAGCCACATCTGTGCTCCTACATATACATGCAGACCACCTTATTGCAGCCAGCTGTCACTGAATCAATTGTTGCTCCTCTTCCTTTACTGTTGAAGAAACCAGGGTCTGACAGACTGGAAATTTCCACCATCTGAAATGATTTTTACTTTTCAAGTATGGTAGCACCTAAGTGTGTAATCTGTACTTGGCCTACAGCTCTGATTCTATAGTTAATCTCTACACAGAAAACCATTAAACATTAGCTGAAC
Organism: Piaya cayana; assembly: GCA_013389865.1. Lineage (NCBI taxonomy): Eukaryota > Metazoa > Chordata > Aves > Cuculiformes > Coccyzidae > Piaya > Piaya cayana. Next base: position 221,491 of record WAAB01001724.1, read on the forward strand.
TTTGAATAGAGATGCAAAATCTTTTCCTAATACATGTATTCAGAAAGAACATATTATTATAGTCTGATGTCACAAAAGTGCAATGGGTGACAGCTTAGTGCATAGTAAAAATGAATAACTACACTCTAAAGCAGATTAATAAAAAAGCTTCAAACTGCCAAGGTTGCATTTCTAACAGGCCCCTCATACAAAGGTGCAAGGATCTTCTAGTCACAACTTTAACCAGTGAATATTAAGATGCCAGAGATTTTCATCAGTCTACTTAAGTTTCTTTCTATTCTACACCATATTTGTTATTAATTTTTATTGCCTGAAATGTCTGTCACAACATGATACATTGCTATCATCAGTGCCATCAGCCCACAGATTTCATACCCCATGTCATTGAATCCCTCTTTTCACTCCTCAGCATGACTCCATTTTAAATCCCATCTGAAAGTTGTCTCCAAGACTGGTGTCCTCTCTGGCCCCATACAGGATCAGTTTAGAGGAGAGATTTTCGCACTACACACCAACTCACAAAGTTGAAAGCACTGAGAGCCAGATAAAAGCCACTCACTTTCTGCAGTATCCAACAAAATGTCCACACAGTGAACAATTGCACATAAAATGAGCAACCTTCTGCTGCTTTATTGAATACAAAAATATTGTGGCCGTGCACTATCTTTTTCAGGTACTTTCAAAACACCAGAGAAACATTGGTGGTCTCTAGGTCATGAGGTATTAGTGAAGATGGAAGTGCTGCCCAGGCATAAGCGTACTGGAAACTCTTGCTGTTGCTTTGTTCATCATTTCAGAAGATGCTCATTCTTACAAGATGGGGAGAACAGTCTTCTTGCTGAGGGCGGAACAGGATTTTTCAGCACTCATGTGGCCACACCAGCACACAGCACAGTACCACACAATTAATACACACACACAAAATATGGCCTCAGGCTTTACATAATGAGAGAGTGGGTAGATCTGTCCATGGGCTCTACAATCTCTGTTCTATAGGTACAAACCTTCTGGTCTGAGGAGACTCTGGGGCATATTGTGTGATCTTCCATACTGAAACAAAGAATGGTTGATATATCTCTCAGGAAATGAATACACTGAAAAGCATTCAGAATAAAATTACTGGGCTGTAGCGCTATTGATTTTAATGTTGGCATTTTCCAGAAAAGACCTAGATTGAATAGACAATGAATAGACAATAGACAATGTTAGACACTATAAATAGACTTTATGATATTTATGTATTTTCCTTGTGAGGCTGATAAAGTCTGTATATTTCATGCTTCATTTTGTCCTCTCTTGCTTATCCCTAATTTTCCAGATGCAATTGACACTCCAGTTAACTGGAGCACTCCAGATTGCTGCAATGAAGACACCGTGTTACACAACTTCAAACTACAAGGTTTTGGTCTTAGGGAGTACTAAAAAGGTGGTCCACACATACAACATTTTCCTTCAAGATGTCTGAGGCTACATTTATTAATCAAAATCCAGAATAGGAAACATTAATCATTTGTCTCTGCATATACACAAAACTATTCGGAAACCTCCTTCCTTTTCTCTGTGAACATAAATAAAATAAAGAGAAAAAAGTGAAGTTTAACATGTAGTCAGATATAGGGTTCATGTTCTTTTCTCTAGGATCATACATCAAAAATTTGCAGAGATAGGATTGATTCATTAGCAATGCTCTTGGGCTAGTATAGAATCAAGGATATGAATCAGTCATAAGCAATGTGACTTTAAACTTACAGAAGCAAATTTTGAAAATGATACAGTACATATATATTTTCCTTGATCTATGTCCCCATTCAATATTTTGCTATAAAATCTTTCCTTTGTAGCAATGTCTTTGCCCTTATCTCCAAGACACTAGGAATAGCCATGGATGCAGAAAACTGAAAATCTCCGTTCTCGGGCATAGTCCAGGAATCAAACGCCAAAAAGTCATTATTGTGAACGAGGCTGGAACTAAGTGTCTTGTCAAATCAATGTTCTGATAGTTTATATTCACAGTGTTGGTGATGTAACAGAACTAATGCTATAATGGTCTTGATGTAAATTGTGTGTTCATGCCAGGTGCAAATGACATTTTCCAGAAGAAACAGAGCAAGCTAAAGACAAGATTGGCAGTTCCTAAAAGGTCAAGATTAATTCCAGCTGCGTGGAACATTTTTCAGCTCAGACTAATAGAGTCATACTCTGTTCTCAGCTAGGTAAGAGAAGCTCAGGTAAAACAGTAGAGTTGCATCAAACTGATAGTAGTGTAGATGTGCTTGATTTCCAGGAAAGTGGTGGAAGCCCTCTTAATTAATTTTTCTTTCTTTTCTCAATTTGCACCTAGTTCTTCCTAGCTTACTCTTTCAAACAGAAGGCAGTAATTCAAATTTACCATGCTCTAGGCAGTTTACAATCCCATGACAAAGAATCTAAGATATCTGATCTTTTCTAAATCTGAATGACACAATGGACATGGGCATTTTTTTTTTCCATTGTACTGCTCTGAAGATCTAAGCTATCCTGAAATTACCTAGGTCTCTAGAACTGCATTGTCCAAATTAGTCATATGTCAGAGAGATCAGTCAAGGCCACCATGGAGATGTGCAACTCACGTAATTTATGACACGTCAGTTCTATAGCTTTCCTACAGTCAGCAAAAATTCATATCAAGCCTCTCTCCCAGGAATGCATAGAAAAAAGGATAAGAGAAACAAGTTGAAGACAAAATATTCTCTCCTGCTTTCTGTGGCACTACAAGGAACTAGAAGACTAAATATCAGATAGCTAAAAGGAGCGGTGGGTTTTGAAGGAACAGAGAGTCCTGTGATCAAAAGGCTGCATCATACCCAAAGCTAAAGAACTTTTCTGTTGATATATTTTAAGTTTAGCCTCTTGGATTTGCTTTTATACATGATGATCTATGGCCCTGAAGGATAAAATCATGTTGGAAAAGACTAACTGCATGAGATTTTTGCCCTCCTACAGAACTGCTGCTCCTTTGTGCAAGAAAATTAGTCATTTCTTATACCTGTACCATATTCATTAAGTCACGCTTTTGGTTTCAGATGTCCCCTGAGACATCTAGTCCATATCAGCCATTAATTTACTTTTACAAATGAATAAAAGAGGGTGATTCTATTAATCAAGACCCAAAATTCACACTGCAGTGACAGTGTGCCAGACTGCATGAATGCAAGTGAATGTATGCATAGTTTCAATATTGCTTCAGAAAAAAATATCATGTAGCTCATTATGTATCATTCTCACAAGAGAAATTACATTGAAAAATAGAAAACAACTACATGGCTTTAAATGGAGCTGGTTTTTTTTTTTTGATAACTTATAAATAAAAAGCCAGACCCCACTTCCAAAAACATGGATTCTTCATTCAGTTCACAAATCTACAGAAGGGAAGTGCTTACCAGCTTCCATAAGAAATACTTAGCATTTAGCATAAAATACAAATCTCCATTTAACTCTTCATTCCTAGTGAATTCTTTTCAGTATGACACACACATAGAGAGGAAATTTTAGTTAGTATTGGTCAGGAAAAAAAAAAGCCATTTATTTTTTTAGTAAGCCTTTTTGGAAACAACCTCAGCTTTGCAGAAATCTCTGTCCTGCCTCATCCTGTTTTACAGAGTTCCATTTCTCTGCAGATCCTGGCAGAAGTCAGCTTGGTAATTTCCAGTGACAAGAAGTAGCCAGATAATTGTTTTTATGGGACTGCTAAAAGATTTTACTCCATCGATTGGCCATCGATTAAGATCTAGGGGACCACACCAATAGATGGAGATGCCTTAAGGGAGAAGGAGGCAGAATTAGGATGCCTAAGTCTAAAACTACAATACACAAAACCTTGCCTAACCCCAAAAAGGATAAAAAGGGCCACAGCCACTATCTCCAGTGAATTTCACTAGGTGCTTCCAGTACTTGACAGCCACGCCTCCAGAGCTGAGCATTTATGTGCTTTCCTCATGCCTGGGGACCTCTGGGACTTGTAAACCGGGCAATCCTCCACCCATGTTCCCGGGGGTCCAGTCTAGCAGTCTAGCAGGTGTCTTCTGGAAAAGCTGGATGTGTATTGGCAGTGCTGATTTCTGCATGGAGAACAACAGGCCCATAACTGTGTTTTTTTACATAACAATGTAGAGATTTAAATCATTTACCCAGAAAACTGAAGCTCTGAGCTTTTCCTCTCCTCAGTCAAAGGCAGTTCTAGCTCAGATTTGCAGCTTCACACAGGAGCATGGGGAAGAGATACCCTCCTCTCATTCTGTTAAAATTGCTGTGGCCAACAAAACCAGGGTCAAAGGGGCAGGAAAAGAGAGAGCCATAAACAGTGTGATGTTGTCCTTCTCAAAGAACTTTAATATTTTCAAATTAGAACCCCAGTGAAGAAGATTACAACCAGCATCTACCTACTGTCTTTCTGCTGTCTCAGCTATAAGAGAAAAAGATTTCCAAAACAGCAAATGAATCAAGATGGAATTAACTTTCAGATTGAGCCAAGCTGCTAAAAATACAATCTGTTATTGAAAATCTTCATATAGATGCACTGGCTGTTACATAATTCTGTTGATTAAAAAGATATGCAGATCAGAAAACTGATTTTTTTTTTTTTAGTCTTAACTAATGCTTGTTGTTATTTCCTTATCTTTATGATTGAGGAGAGATTTAGGCTGGATATTAGGAAGAAAATTTTCACAGAAGTGGTCACTGGGCACCGGAACGGGCTGCCCAGGGAGGTGGCTGAGATGTTTAAAGGATGGGTGGATGAGGTGCTGAGGGGCATGGTTTAGTGTTTGATAGGAATGGTTGGACTTGATGATCCAGTGGGTCTTTTCCAACTTGGTGATTCTGTGATTCTATGATTCTATGATAAAAACAATTTGTGGATACACAATTTTTTCTTTCTTTTGTACACAAAAGGATTAATTTGTGGTCTTCCTATGGAAAGATGGAATTCAGTCACTTTAGTCTTTAAGATGCTCAAATGCACCTCTTATTTTAATACATTTTGAATAAGTAAGAGAAGAATTGAAAGACATCCAAGTTTAAAGACAGAAAGATTTGAAGTTGCATGGTTTATACTCTGTTCAGTTCTTTTTTTTTTTTTTCTCCTCAGTGGTCATGAG
>WAAB01001724.1:227083-270815 GCA_013389865.1 Piaya cayana
TTCTTTTTTTTTTTTTTCTCCTCAGTGGTCATGAGAAACTGAATTCTTTGCAGGAATTTGTTTTTAATTTGCTAACTCAAATTCTATTAAGTGTCCTGCAAACTGGGAAGTGCTTACCTTGAGTCTTCTGTCTAAAAAGAATGCCTCTAATAATACTTTCTACCCACCTAGCTAACTTGACTGGAAGTAAAAAGAAAGTAGCTTTTTCTATGAAGTCATAGAATGATAGAATCATAGAACAGTTAGGGTTGGAAGGGACCTTAAAGATCATCTAGTTCCAAACCCCCTGCTATGGGCAGGGAAGCATCCCACTAGATCAGGGTGCCCAAGGCCCCATCCAACCTAATTTTACAGCCAGAAGCAGCTAAAGCAGCAATTTTCTCACAGAAAAACCCGGAAAACACCAACAATAAACTTGGACTATATAGGAAAATGGGTTTGTGCTACCAAAATTTAAGAGGAAAAGAGTGACTACAAAATCCTAAAGGACCCTACTGCATGTGGTTTTTTTCAAGGAGGAAGTTCATAAATCATTCTATTATATAAATAAACCTATATGTGTGGATTTAATTATTCATTTTTTAAAACTTACATAAAATAAGATAGTCCTTAGTCCTACAATACTCAGCCTGGAAAACTATTTTTACTGTTAGTACTTAGAAAATTAATAATCTGGATTTTCATCTCTAATGTATAAATTATACATGGATATTACAGGTAGTCTGTAGAAAAAATTGCAGTATCCAGAAATTGAGTAATGTCATAGCAGATTAAATTACGAAATAAACTTTTCCTTGAAACTGAAAGATCTTAACTACACATTCGATAAACACTTAAATCATATTCTCCAGGGAGGAAAAGAGAGGGAAAAGAAGCATATGGAGGTCAATCTGGGTGTGACATCCATTACCACATCAGCTTAAGCCCCATTAGTCATTTCAATGTATATTTTTTTTGCTTACAACATATCACTACTTTAAGAACTTGAATTCATTGTGGGAAAGGGAAGAGGAAAGTGAAGAAGGAAAGATGATAGGGAAGGGAAGGGTACGGGGAAGGGTAAGGAAGGAAAGGTAGGGTACAAGGAAGGGTATAGGTTTGTAGGGAGGAGGGCACCCTAGCCAATAGGATAGGCAGAACTTTAGTTCTATTCTCTTTCAAATAGTATTCTGGGGATTTTTGAGCAGGGTATTACTGATATTTCTTGGTACTCCTGAAGGAACAAGATTCTTGTGGCCACACATTGCAAGTAAGGTAGATGACATCACAGATGATTCCTTGTTCATGTTAATAAAGTTTTCTCCTAAAGTGGTAAAAAAAAAGGCCTGAAAGATCCTGAATATTAATGAGATGTTCATGACACAAGGGTAGGAAAGGCTCTGAGGAAGCTGTGAGAGTTAATAGATTAATTTGTGCTTTGAGATCTTGCTGTAATGCTTGGGGGGAAGTCTAGAACGTTTGCTCTGTACGTGTTTGCAACTCCCTAAATGAAGACTGCAGTGCCAGGTCTTGGATTTCACATATTAGTCTGCAGGGACCTTCAAGCCAGACACATGGCTCCGAGACAGCAAGGAAAATAGTTCTTTGCTATTTTTCAAATCTATCTGATTTCTACCACATAAGTAACCTTACAGCAAAGCAGTCACTTCTTTTGAAGGGAACAACAAGCACAACTAGGAGAAAATCTGTTAGGAGAAAGGTAGTGTCTGTCTGTGATCACCAAGTGGACTAAAACTCTGCTGATTCAAGTTCTTTTTCCCACAGTGGAAGAGTGGGAAAGTGATCTTCCCTTGCTCTTGGGATAGAAATGGTATCGAATGAATCAGCCTCTTACAAGAGCTTTTTGGAAAGAATGCAGGAAAATCTTCATCTGATTTGAATTTTCTTAACTCACAAGTGTTATTGTTTTACGTTGTTGGCAAACATAGTATCATTAATAACAGCATCTGCCAAATGCTACTATTTTATGGGACTTATGACAGTTGAATATATGCGTCAATAGCTTACAGCCTACCACCTGCTAGCAGGACTCATCCTGCCCAACAGCAGGGACCTGCACCAGCATGGGTGCAGAGTATCATCATATTCCACATTGGCCAAGCCAGGCCTAGGGCTCTCAGCAGTTTGCAGGACTGACTCTTACATTTCTGTCCTTTTCAGCAGAAGCTTGAGGTACTGAAAAGACCCAGTAAACAAAACAAAACAAATGAAAAAAAAAAGCCAGCAAGAAGAAATCCAAGTATTTGCTGAAAATGCTGAGCAACATCTGCACCGATTCTGTTAACATGGCCCTGAAATTTCCTGCATGTCCTGCTGTGCAAATGCTAAAACACAATGACTTTTTTCCTATAAATATTAGGGAATATTCCCTTTGGCTTTGGTCCATATGCATCATCATTCCTCATACCCTTTGTTTCAGAGCATGGTTTAAAAGGGACCTGCCTAGTGAACATTTTCTCACCTACTCAGAGATCTGACTTTGTACCAGATCCTATGGATCTGTTAAATTTAGCAGGGTGTCTCCATTTTCTCTGTAAACACTGCATGTGATATTGCTTACTGAACACTAGCTGTTGCGAGCATCCTTATTCTTACCTACAAGAGGGTCACGTGAAATCCTTTTCCCCAGGCTGTGGACAGGTTTTGGGATTATGAAACAGTGGTTTGAATTTCCACCTATGGATTGAAATCACAGCATCAGGCAGGGCTGAGAGTTAGCTGTGATCCATCCCAAGAGCAGGCCCTCTGTGCTATCAAAGGACTGAATGTACAGATCTCACTTGCAGGTAGCAAATCGAGTTGTTCCAACTCTTAACTAGGAAAACCAGTCCATTACCACACTGTTTGTGCTATGTAAGTGAGTGTTGTTAAGTCTTATTTTAGATTTGTCATTCTTGGTTATCAGCAAAAGAACAGAAGTGCAGTGCACAGAGCAGAGAAATTCTGTGGCTGCAAGTTCTGGGCAAAGCTGCTCCAGTATGTACTGAAAAATGTAAAGAGTACCATAGCCAGTCAAATCAAAGGCCTGTCTGGCCTGCCACTGAGAGTGGTTGTTAGCAGATACTCAAACAGAAGTATGAAAATTAAGGTATATACAGTCCTTTTACTGCCTTCCCAGCCTCAAAAAATCAACAGCTTAGATATTTCCTGAGACTGAAATTACATCCAGAGCATAGTATCAAATAGTCAGCAGAGCACTCATCTCCATTAAAGTATCAATCCCTTTCTGAATTTATTTATTAAATTTATTTGGCCACAATGTAACTACAGGCCACACAAAAACGTTTTCCTTTTTTTGTCTGTTTTAAACTGTACTGCCTGACAATTTTATTGAATGCCCCCCCCAAAAAAAATTTTATGTTCTCAGACATTGTGAACAGTTAGTGCCTGTTCATTTTCTCTGGACCACCTTGGCTTTACAGAACTGTGACATATTCAGCCGCTGTTATAATTTTTTCCAAAGTGAGAAATCCTATGATTTAATCAGCAGAACAGAGAGAGAAACTAAAGAGAAAAAGTGATTTATGTGGGACCAGTTGTGGAAGAGGGAGGAGGTTCTGGAGGCAGACCTTGCTCTGGACATCTTCTCACCCACTCTGTAGACCTGTGAAGTCCAAGAACAGATACTGTGTCCTGGCAGCAAATGAATATCAGGCACTGGTGTCAGAGGAAGAAATGGCAAGGACCACCCCCACCCTGAGACTTTGAAGTTCCTTCCCAGGGCCGTGGAGTTATAGAGGTGGATGGTAACTGTTGCCTAAAGGCAGAAGAACCTGTCTGTCACACAGCTCTTAAAGGCAAATGGAAAAGAAAAGGAGAAGGCAGTGTCTGCTCCAATGCACAGAACTGCCAATGTTGAGGGTCTGGAGGAAGTTGAGTAGCTGAGTTGCTGAGTACAGATGAGAATTTTCTGGGTGATTTCACAGGGAAGTCTTAAAAAGCAACTGACCAGGAAGATCAGGTTAATAATGCTTTTTATGAGTAAAGAGGACAATAACCTTAAACAAAGTATTTTTTGTTGCAGGGGTGGGATTTGAACTACTGGGCATGAAAAGAAGTAGATCATAGGCTGAGAAGGGATTGGGTAAACACATGAAAAACTCAAGGAAACAAGTGAACCATGATCTGAAGCAATCACCCCAGTGCCTCTTCCCTGTGTCATCTGAGCTGTCTCCAGAATGAGCAGAGCCAGGAGGCAATGCCCCATGTCCACTGGCCAGGAACAGCACGTTCTGAGGTATCTCACTAAAAACCCTGCCTGAAACAAAATCTACCACTGAAAATTTTGCACTGTTCATGGAGACAACTCCCTCACAGATTTCAAACAAAACCTATCATCAACGTGATCTGGCAGGCAGAGCACATGTTTTCATTAAATACAATGTTAGTCATAGAACTACCAAGATCACTGCCAAACATAAATAAACATACTCAGGACAACCAGGGCTAATAAACTTTGCACTTTGTAGGACCACTCTTTCCATAATTCTTTGTCCTGTCTTATATATCCAACATGGCTTCAACAGCAAGCACCTCCCTATGATAACTTGCATCACTCTGGCTTCACATAGAAGATACTCATTAAATAGCTGCTTGCCCTAACTTCAAGATACTGCCTGCTAAGAACCGAGAGCTTAAGTTGACAAGCAAGAACAAATGATACTGCAGCCTGGAAAAAGGACTGTAAAAAGGAACTGCAGCCTTGTGATCTCTAGCCCCAAGTCCAGTGAGGTTGGATAGGATATCTTCACAACAGAGAGATGGCAAGAGCTCTTTCCTCACTCTCAAAAGTTCTCACTGCTCCCCTGCCCTGTCCTGTGCCTGTGAGCTCATCCTCATTAACAAAATTTTCTGCTTTCGTTCAGTGTCCTTGAGTTGAGATTTGGAATTGTTTAACTAAAAGCCCCAGTCAGGGCATTTCTGTTCCAAATGCTATTGCAAGTTTCCCTGCCTACATCTGCCATGAGGAATGAAGACATGCAGAGAAATGTTAGAAGTTTTGAGATATGCTTTGTAAATAAGATCTGTGAAATATCTTTTCTCCTAGTACATGCAACTTGTGATCCCTATGCTTGATTTCCCAGGATTTTTTTAAACATCTACCTTAAATTCATGGTACCTGAGACCATTGGAAGCTGTCATGTATTTAACCACTACATTTGCAGAAGTTGTGGTCTCTTTTCTTCACAAAGCCCATCAAAACTACCTTCCCTACAATTTCTGTATTAAAATATTTGACTCCACCTCACTGTAACACAGAGAAAGCAGAAGGCCTGAACTCTGTTCCTTGTTGCTGTCTTCTTTTATCTACAGGTGCTCAACAAACACCTTTTTGTAGAGAGTTTTAGCTTTGCCCTCATCTGCTTCCTGGCAAGGCTGGACAAGCCCCAGGGAGAGGAGAGCAAGAACTGTGCAAAGGGTGTCTGAGCCAGCATAGTTTCATTAGCCAGCTATAATTTTCTTTACTAGAACATGTCTCACTAAGATATAGAAAATCTTACACATGATTGATGTGCAGGATTGAAACAATGATGCTTATTTGATTTTAAAATAATTTTAAAAATCGATTTCATTTCATATTGGAAAGAAATTGTGATGTGTAAAGCATGAAAGCTCACACAAGCGCTCAGAATGACTACCAAGTCTATTGGAGGTATTTTCATCTGTGTCTCATCAGCTCTGATAAGTGATCAAAGTCCTGCCTAAAGCAGCACTGCCCTTCTTGTCTGCTATGAATATTTACAAAATGTGGAAATAATCTTCCTGTGGCTCATCTGCTGTTGACCACCTAGAAAGAGAGACCCTGAAGCTTAGGCTTGTTTTATAGATATCCTCCTTGTGTCCCCTGAGACTCTTGTGAGAAGACTGCTTGTTTTTGCTCACAGTGTCACCACAAACATCAGCACTTCCTGCAGTTTCCGGAAGTTCTTATTTCTTAGCTAAGAAATACTCCACTGGCAAATCCTGACCAGCACTGCCTAGGATTACGTTTGCATTTATTTGACCTGCTTCAGGGCTGTATGGGTGAATATTGTGTAACTAAGTACTTGATTTACCAAAGAAATGCAGAAACCTGCTCAGATAAAATAACTCACTCATTGAGGTCTGTGCTATTTTAAGATCAAGAACCGAATTCACAGCCAGCTGAATATGACGGGAGTCAGCAGAAATGTTCCTGATGAGTGAGCCCCATCCTTTGCCTGGAATGCAGCTAATCACCTCATCCAGGCACTTTCACATCAGCAAGCAGAACGATTTGCTTTGTAGCACCACTCCTCTGATATTCTCTACAGATCTTTGAAACAGAGTACTGTCTTAGGAAGTTGTCTAAGATAAATTTCTTTTCTATTAGATCCCAAAACAAGTATTTAATGGTGTCAGAGTGAGGTGGAAGATCCAAAGATAAATGCCGTGGCTTTGAAGAGCAGGAGATCCAAATCAGTTTTGTGGCCATTATATTTGCAGGATGCACCTGAAAAGTGATTCAGATCTGGATGGCTCTGGTGTCCTCAAGTCACAGACATGGGGTGGACAGGGCAGGATGCTGACATTTCCCAGCAGGGGATGTGGCACCCATAACAATGCACATACCACTGACTTGACTCGCCCTAAAGCCCCCAGACCCAAGTGACGAGAAATTGTCCATGACAGTATAGTGCTCATAAACTTCCAGAAGGCTTTGTTGTCTCCCATACTTGGAAAACGTCTGAGCATGAAGTTAAGATAAATTCCTGATTTAAGCTGTTGCAAATTAAGAAATGTCAGAGTAGTTTCCTGGACTAACCACATTTGCCTGCTTTTGCATTTTTTTCCTTACGGCAAGACAAGAAGAACCCGCAAGACAAGAAGAACTAGCAAGCATTTTTAATTTGATACGTTCCTCACATCTTTTCAGTTCACTACTATTAACTGTACAGCTCTTATAAAATAAGGAATTAACTAAGCAAAAGACCATACTTTGCAGTCAGAAATTAGCTGACCACATCAATTAAGACAAGCAAGTCAAGAATCCAGCAAAGCACTCGCAGTTTTCCTCTGCCTCATTTCTTGTGCCCACTTGTTCATAAAGTTGTTTTATTCTGACTATAGGCAATGTTTCTCGCAAAAGGCAGAATCAAACAAGAAAAATAACCATCACTTCAAGGTGTCACCAGAACAATTTACAATTTATTTATTCTCCTTTCTCAAATATTCTCCTTGCTTAGCAGAGAGCTGTCTGGGGACAAAAAAATCTGTAGATAATATTTTTCAGAGGTTAGATTAAGTGGATCCATAAATGAAAAGAAGGGAAACACAGGCTCTACTTGTGCTCTCAGTTGCTGGGTGAAAAACTATTCTGAAGGATTTGATTAACTATTAAAAACATGTTTAGCCAGCTTCATTCTCCATTCTTGTCCATACTCTTCAGCTTCAAGATCTGGATTTAAGGCTGTGCAAAAATCACACTGCAGAAGAGCCAAGACCTGTTGTCTCACTAAGCTAGGGGAGCCTCTGCTTTAAATTGTGGTTTTAGAGGTGGGCCTCCAGCAGAAGGTTGTCTCTGTAGAGTTTCACTCCTGAATCCCAACAGGCCTGTCTTCTAAGTTCACCCACTTCATTTCTCTGCCAATAATATGTTAAGAACAATAAATAGTAAGGCTAAAAGAGGTACCTCGGTTTGCTGAATGCAATTTAACTTGTAGTCACAAATGGCTTAAATATTTAGCCAAAGTAATACTTCAAAAATTACTTCTTCCTTAAACCTATGAGGTAATTCGTAAGATATTGTCATTTGGGAACCAGAATAAATATTATGGAAGGAAAAAGATGTCAAATCCTGTAGGCAATGGAATAACCTAAAATTAATTCCAGTAATGAATTTTGATAGAATGATTTCTAACATGTCTCTTTAGAGCGATAAACAACCTGACTTCAAAACCAACTCAAAATCCAATATTCAATACATTTATGAGCAACCCCATGGTAAACTGACAGCCAGTTTGTTTCAGTTCTGGAGTCTGCCTCAGTATAGCTGTTTGTGGTAAAGTTTTCAGTCCTTTCTTAGCAGGATTGCTGGAAAATTGCCAGTTACAGGAACCTCTGGCAGTTGTGAAGTGCAGCTGTGGCTAGCTGCTTAAGTTTCTATAAAATTAATTTGCATCAAGCAATATCCAACATATACTGAATAAAACACACTCAGGTACACATTTTTAAAAGTGCTATGGAGATCCAACCCCAGCACTGCTTTCCTGCACTATATTCATCATTTTCATACATTTTTATTTCCATAACAAATAACACAAAGCCAGTAACTGTGAGTTTTAACTACTTCAGAGTACATATGCTCTTCTAGATCACGTGACAGAAAAAGAAACAAAGAAAATGAGCCTGATGTAATTTTTGTGCAGAGTCAAAGCCTGTAAATCAAAATGGATAACTGACATGTATCAGCTCTTTTAGTGTTATGGATCCATCTCACTCAGTACATACAAATAAACTGTAAATATAAGGTCTCTTTCTATTTTTATATATATGATGCATGCAGTGAAGTCATTGGAGTTTGCAAATGTTCAGAGGAAAGGAAGAAATGGAAAAAAAAAACCCTCTTTGGTCATATTACAAGTATGAAAGTTAGCTACAGAAGAAATTGGAAGTGGACACTTCCACCTGTAAATTTACTGTAAGTTATTTAAGTATCATTTAAAACATTTCTGTCATTGTTTGACCAGGTCTATGCTTCCACCAGCATAGAGATTTAGTTAAAATTGTAATTTCTTCTGTGTCATACCCTTAATAGCAAAAAGTCTAACACAAGCACAAACTCTATCGGCATGAAAGTGCTTTTGCCAATATTGTCACCTCCCTGTTATCCAGGATAAAGGGAGGCTGGCAATAGCTCCCCATACAAGGGATCTCTGTCCCTGCACCCACCTCTGGCTGGACTCATGATTGAGCTTCTGGCAAGTTTTAACTAATGGATGCCAAAGAGCACATATGCACCTCTACTGCAACTAGGGCCAGCAGCCACCCTGTCACAGCACAAATGTGTCTATCTGGTGTTGAAGATGTACCAAGAAATCCCACTGCATTCAAACTGTGCAAGGCTGCTCACACGCTTTTGCATCTACAACATGGATCACATGGGTTAACTGAAAAAATTGGCTGCAAGGAGCTGGTTTATTTTCCTGGGGAACTGTTACAACTTGCACTTAGACAAGGAAGGTGTGCTGATGCAGCCAGAGCAGTGTGAAGACAGTAAATAACATGGAATTCTCAGTAAGGTCCTTGTTTATTTTGCCTGGATATGTTTCACCTGTTTTGTTTGCCTGGATATGATCTGATTCACCTGTGAGGGTTTGATCTAGCTTGTCTTCATCTGGTATTGCTTTGATCTAGTTGACACTGCTTGTCTCACTCCTAGTCCATGTAGAAAGAGCTCATAAGAATTTACTATGAACACAAGGTTACTGAACAACAGCTATTAGGAAGGAAAGGAGAAGGAATGGTAAATGCTCAGTAGTTCACTTTGGCTGGGCCTCTTGCTGCTAGTCAATTGGTCTTTCTATCCATCTCAGCTATGTCTAGCAACAAATACAGAGAAGTTCCTTTTTCTGTATGACTTTTTTTCAGACTTGGTAGATTATCTTAATGCGCAACATCTGTTCTACATCTGACAGTGAATTATTGCTCAGAGGAAGAGAAGGGAAGTACGCTGATGCAGGACAGTTTGGTGAGGTAGTGTTTCTGTCAAGATGTTTTTCACAAAAAAAAGATGAGTATTTTTTGTTCTAAAGAAATATTATGATGACCTGTGGTACCACAAAGGGAGCTCAGTGAAACTGTTAATACATATTTTTACTAGACAGCAGCTTTCCAGGACCTGCATCTGTTCCAACATAAAATTTAGTCTATGGAGATGGGCTAACACAGACCACCGTGCACAACAGAGGTTATAAGTCCTCAGTGAAATATATCTACTGTATTTGTTATCCAATATCAGGTATACCATGTGAGTTGTGGTATTCAGAGACGAAAAATGTTAGAATCACCAGGATGTGAGCTAACTAACTCCCTCTCTTTCTTAGAAGTTAATTTTGCACTAGTAGAGGATGAATTCAGTTGCCAAAAAAGAAATGCTGTAAAGTATTTTTATGGCCTTTAGCTGCTTCTCTAGAAAGGCACATATTTTGTAACAAGTCTGCCATCTTTATCCTGGACACACCATAAGATCTCACATAGCACTAGATGTTTACGCATATGACGTGACCCTTAGATATTAATCCAGAATCTATAGAAACCCAGAAGTTCATCACTGAAATGACAAGTTCTTCAGGGGGAAAAAGAGAAAAAAGATGTAGGGACTTCAAAATAGAGCATAATAGTACTCCAAACTTAGGCACCCTTTTGAGGATTACTTCCCCGCATCTTCAGGAATGTAAACAAAATACCTACATTTCAAGGCTTTTTGCCCCAGATTTCCTCTGTAATCAATAGAAAGAGACAAGACACCTCCATAAATTGACAAAGATCTTATATGTGCTGAAACCAACTATGCAGCCCCTCTGAAATGTAAAGTCATTAGTTTCTTAATGTAAATCCTACTGTCAAAGGAGCAAAATTAGGTGTGGTGGATTAAGGCCCTGGTCATGAAGTATAAATATCTACAAAAGCCATAAATTTAAGTGGAAACATTTTTTTGAGCAAGTCAAGAGAAATGTGTACTGTAATGACAGCAGCATTCATAGTCTCGTGGTCTTCTCTGGAGTTAGGTATTTGCCTAAAATGTAGGCTCAGCTCTTCCTTTGGCCTAAGAAGATTTCAGCTGTAATTGCTACCTCTCATCTGAGGGGTCCAAATACCTCATTATATACTGAAGTTTTTCATGGCCTTAAAGGTGAAGTACTGATTAAACTAGAGAAAGTAAATAGATGAAAAATTTGATAGAAGTTAGCATTGACATTCGAGCAGATTGAGTAAAAGCAGAAACAGAATCTTCTATATTTCAAGTACACATCAATAACTTTCTTTTACTAAAAAGCTCATTAGCACCAAAATTTCATTTGAGAAAAATGGACAATGAGAAAACACTCACCACCAATGTTTCAATATATCAGTGGTGCACCAAAGACCTTCCTTTACCCTTCTCTTGTAGGTACAGTACCGGCTGGGTTTAAACCCGGCATGTCTTTTAGGTTGGATGGGGCCTTGGGTAGCCTGATCTAGTAGGATGTCCCTGCCCATGGCAGGGGTCTGGAACTAGATGCTCTTTAAGGTCCTTTCCAGCTCTAACTATTCTATGGTTCTGTGCTTCCTGTTCTTAGACCAAGCTCTGTGCATTCCGTTGCTCTGACCAAGTTCAGACACCAGCTGCACATCCTTTCTGAGAACTTGTGTGAAAAAACAGGGATAAAGCAGACCTAAGTATTAACTTAACCACAAGATTAAACTATGTAGAGAAAAAAAGCATATTAAAAAGCCAGCATGAGTTCTATATCCCTTTATGGTTGTCCCAGCTCTCTCAGACACCCAGTTATATGACCAAAAGGAGAGTTATTCTCACAAACAACTTTACAGCCTCTCTTCTAGAAGTTCTCTTTTTAACTTACTACAATTCTTTTGATATCCATTGGGCGGAGGCTTTCTCATGTCTTGCCACAGTCTTATGAAGTTCTCAGTCACTTTGCAAAGCAGTAGTCTGGTTTCAGCTATTTTGTTTTGTCCACTGTATAGTTTTTATCCCCTTTGTAGTTCTTATGAGACTGAGACAAGAAATGAATAGTAAAAGTCCTATAGTAACCAGGAGGACCTCCAGTATTCACATATCATTGCAAAGGAACATTTCTCCTGCCTTTTTAGAGCTAATAAGTAAGACCTTCTCCCACAGATTGCATCTCTTCACATATCACATTATACTTGCAGTTTTCTGCAAATATGACCAGATGAGACCATAAGCTCATCCTTTATAAGGCGCAATCCATCTTCAGAGAAAGAGAGACACACCCACAGAAGATGAGTGCTATATCAATGTACAGTAAATACAGTAGCATTGTATAAAATTGTATTTCAGCAGATGACAAAGTGCTATGATGTGAACTTCTTAACTTCATTAAACAAATATTTCCTTTCTGTTCAGGTTTGAGTTTGTGTGTATTCTGCTCAGCAATGTCTAAGCTTCTCACACCTTTCACAGATAATCCAAATAAATATTGTACACTTAATTAATAAAGCATAGCATTTATTTTTAAACAACCTTAAATTCAACTGTGACATTAAAACAGCCAAAAGAGCTATTGTAAAGATGATGACAATCAGAGATGAATTTTTCTTGCTTATACAACAGTTATGTGAATTTAGATACAAATTTTAGATTTATATTTAGTTTGTATTTAGATATTTCTTACTCTTAAATGGAGGACTCAGATGTGTATCAAGAAGTTCAGGTAGAAGGACAGAGACTACACTGCTATTGACCACCAATAGGCAAGAAATTATCATTTAACACTTATTCATTAATTTAAATGTCAGCTCACTCTCTACAGAAGTATGCAGACTGTTTTTAATTATCAACATCCCAGACAGTGTAGAAAAGATTTATATAATACGGATAATACTATACATTTATACGTATTAGAAATCACTTGGCATTATGACAACCAGCTCCTAATCAAATGGAACCTATACAGTCAGCTCTGCACACAACACTGTGATAAATTTTTGTTGTTTTTCCCTCATGCAGTGTTACTAATACTGTCTGAGGGACATGGTTTAGTGTTTTGTGGGAGTGGTTGGACTCGATGATCCAGTGGGTCTCTTCCAACCCGGTGATTCTGTGATTCTGTGATTCTGTAATACTGCATTGTGTGCTGTCTCAGATAGCAATCCTTCCTTTAATATTTCTAACATAATTGCTTTCAGGGATTTATATCTAAATAATGTAGTTTTCAGAAGTATCTTTATTTCAGCTTTCAGTTTGTAATTGGCAAATCCTTGTCATAGTTTCTACTATCTTGACCAGTATGGTAGTCACATTAATGGTCTCTAGCTGGAGCTAGTTTTAGCATAATTTCCTAAAGAAACACAATCTGGCTAATTATGCAGTGTGCAGGTGGCTTGGGGGAAGTGATGATTATCTGCGTGATCTTCCAAATATGTTCTCCATTATAAGACAATTCAATCTTATCTAACAACAGGTAGAGCATTAAACTTCTGTTGGTCCTTATGGGCCTCAAAAACCTGATATGTGCACAGGGCAGAGTACTGAAGTGGGACTCATCCTGTTTGATATCAGAGAATTTACAACCCCCCCCTTCTATGAATACTTGAGCCATTAAGACATTAGAACCCCTGTAAAAAGCAATCATAAGACACAAGTTCAGAGGATGCCAAGCTTCATTAGTTTCACTGGTCATGGAACAAGTTCTTTCATTGCCAATAAAGCACTCATTTCAAGTCTGTGAGTTCATCATGCCAGATCCCACTCTACAGGTTGGAATAGTCTGATTTTAAGGAATTTTTCCATTTCTCTGATTTCTCTGATTTTAAGCATGCCTGCCAATGCAATTTCTTGTGAATCCTTCAAAGCTACTTCTGGAAAAGAGTCTCAGGAAGGCCAGTTTAGATGAATTAAATAATGCCACTTTGAATTATTTCACTGTTCCAAGAAACCAGACAGGGGAAAAACTACAAACCATTCTGCATAGCAAGGAAATGTCAGAGCAAGATTTGTCTGGAAATGTCAGACTTTACAAAGTCTGACAGTCTTTAGAAAGACTGTCCCTACCTCTGCAATAGTAAAGATTTTTCCATTTACAAACAAAACCTATTACAGATCAATTCCAATCTACAGAAATCTGATTAAGGCTTCTTGTTTGGCAATTCACTCAGCCTAAATTGCCATCCAAGGGGAATTTCACTTGAATGAGGACTGCAAGATTGAACTGGACCGTCAGATGCTTAATCTCATGGTAGATGAATTTGTTCCAAGTGTTTCCCCATTCCTGGCTGCTACACACGACTTTTATATTATGCCATAAATACTGTCATCAAATTAATTATGCTATGCAGTATATAGGTCATCTGGAAAAACGATTATCAGTACACATGACATAATGTTGTATGAAAAGATGGAGCATAGAAAATGCAGTAGGAAATATGGCCGATCATCTACTTAGTAGAATATTTTTCAGTTCTTTATTCAGGCTCTCATCAGAGGCAATTTTAACCTCAAAGCAAAATAAAGGGATTTCAGTAGGAATTAGGCAACAAATAATTTAGCATTGCTGAAGGGACTCATTCTCTTTTGATAGCTGAGAAGGCATGACAAAGAGACACGAGCATCCCTTCTGTGGACTTGCCTCTTTGTCTCCATGTATTTTTCCCGAGATAACCCAAATTAGCTTGAGTCCAAATTCATTCTTTTTATTTTTAGATGAGTACCTGAGATTGGGCAAAGCTCTCAAAAGGAACAGTTCTGCTCTGCAAAACAAAGGTGCTTGAATTGCTGTAATCTGCCTGCCAGGGAGGACAATGGCCAGGAAAATGCAGCACCCTGAATCTTATCGTATGCTAATAACAAGGTTCAAATGCTTTAGAAACACTGGCAATACACTTTGCTTAAACGCTTCTTCTAATGCTTCTATGGCGTCATTTTTACTGCTATTGCAATCTTGGCTATCCAGTGCAGGGATGCCAGACCTTGATAAAATCATAGGGTGATTCTGCTGTGCAGGCAAACGCTGTACAATGAATCGCCTAAGAAAACGTGGGGGTGATGCTCACCTCCAAAAGGAACATGATTGTACTATACCATTTGAGTTCCATCTAAGCCCTAAAGAGAGTAGCCTGTTGTCCCAGAGGAAATTTCATACCCTGAGCTGTTTAACCTAGTTCCTCTTCCAATGGAGAGTTGTAAATGGGCCCTTTATTCCATCTATAAACCTTAGAAAACTTTTTCATACTGCTATCTCTGCTGAAGATACAGTGATCTCGTTGTTGTGGCGAACACTGAACAGGCCATTCTTGCAATGACACTTCCACTTCAGAGCCCCACACTACCACTAGAACAGGCTTTAGCAGAAGTCAGGTCATTTTGTATATCTGTATTTTGCTTGTTTGTTTATTTTGCCAGTAGACGACAAAGATGTCTTTTCTATGAAGCTGTGGAGATTTGTCGGCAGCAGCTTGGTCTGCATGGATTTTACAATGACAGCCATTGTTTCCATATATTTCAAAGAGCAACTCTGGGACCACCACTGAGCTGGGATTTGTGGAGTATGGGAAATGCAGTTCCCTGGGCTAGCAAGTTCCTCATCCAGTGCCAGGAAGCCTAATTTGAAGGCTGAGATCCCATATGGATCCCGTAGGTTGGGTCTTAGCCCAACGTTGTATTTTGAGGAAGCTCAGTTGGTACGTAAGGCTGCACCAGAGCCCCGCACCTTGACAATGAGCCAAGTGAACTGTCAAGAAACTAAATAATTTTCTGATGGCAGCTGACTTCCTGGCAGGAATGGTTTCCTCAGAACTCTGCATGGGTCTTGTCAGTTTGCCAAAACCCACCCATTTCACAAAACATTTTGATTTCAACAAATCAGTAGTTTCCAAAAAGCCAGGGAAAAAA
Organism: Piaya cayana; assembly: GCA_013389865.1. Classification (NCBI taxonomy): domain Eukaryota; kingdom Metazoa; phylum Chordata; class Aves; order Cuculiformes; family Coccyzidae; genus Piaya; species Piaya cayana. The sequence continues at coordinate 242,679 of WAAB01001724.1, forward strand.
GAAAAAAGAAAGAAAAAAGAGCTGTTAAAATACAAAGCTCCCAACCAACTCAAATGATTTTGCTCAACTATTGCAAAGCTATAAATCAGTGCAATTGCTCTGCTTCAAAACAGGAGCCCCCAGTTGTGTTTGCCAGTTTGGAACAGTTTTACATATCAAGTCTTGGGGTAGCTGACAGCACCACATTGTGCGAATGTCCTGATCAAATGATAGCAATATGCCTGGATATAGTCTCCTGCTCTCTTGTGAACTTTCCTCCACAGTCCCCAGCATGATGTCCATGTGCTTGTTCCCCAGGAGGATGATGTAGGGTTACAACATCACCCTTACCGCAGAGTCCTTCATTCAAAATAGCAATTACAGGCTCTGGAGCACAGAATGTATTCTCTGCCTTTCTGTGTCCTGCTATTTTAGAGTGTAATATAAACAGGACAGGTAACAAGAAATGAAGGCATCCAGCTATGTCTGGTAGTCACTAGCAACCAGAAGACAAACTGCCAGGGACACCAGGTAACCCAACTGGCTTCTTGCTGGGGCTAGGTCAGTGTCATGGCAACTTCTTCAGGTAACAATAATTCCTATTTAAAGCACCAGTAGAGCCAGCCTAAAGGATTCTTAACCAGCTTCACAGAGAGTGCCTTTTCCAGTGATTTCTCCCTTTCATTGTCAAATTCAGCTTCTTGGTCTTGGTACCACTGTCAGATGATTCACTAAAAGGTATTATGCAAATAAAAGACAGATTCTGGCATTTGACAAGATGTATGTCACAAAAAATCAAGCAAACCTCAATCTCCAAAAGCATTTAGGTGGCTATGAGTTAGAGACAGCAGGATTGCTGTGTGAGATTTATGTCTAAGTAACATTCTCCAGTTGTGATTGCTTTACGCTAACAGGCATGCTCTGCTTGCATCCAGAGGCACAGCTGGCTTTTCATTCAGAGCATGTCCTCACTTCCACTTGGTGTGCATTCCCACCAGGCTCAGCCCCATGGGTAGGTGATCTTCTCTGTGCCATGCCTTCATCCTCATGATGTGCAGGAAGATGTACAGCAGAAAGCAGGTGAAAGCATTTCCCCTTGAGTACTGAAATCAGAGCATCTGTGCCAGAATACTGGGAACATGCTGCTCTTTTAATCAGGCAACATAGGCTCCGCAGCCAGTCATTTCCCACCTAAATGTCCCATCCTGGATCCCATCCCAGGATATAACTCCCTGGTGCTCCTCAACTGCCCAGCAGGGCTGGGACCTCATGAGACAATGGATTCAGGGAATTTGTGACCTCAAAGAGAGACATTAGTATTTAAGCAGGGAGTAACACATTGTTAATTAAAGCAACTAGCTGGGACTGGGCTTTATAAAACAAGAGGGAGGCAGCTAAAGAACCACGAAAACACGTGGGAATGAAGATGTGACCACATAAGTATCACTGCACTATAACTCTCCAGCAGTTCACCAGTCACATCAAAGTCTGGGGCTGGGTGGACACCCCACTTTTTATAGCAAAACAACAAAGTTTGTAGAATTGTGAACTGCCCACACAGACAAGCCCTTAGTGTTTCAATGAAAGAAAGAGGAATTACAGTCAACTTGAACAGAGTCAGAGCCTTGTATATCAGTAATGTGTTTCTGCTGCTGCTGAAAGTCCCACCATGTCCTTAAACAAGCTTCCTCCGTGTAACAGAATTAGACATAATTCATGCAAAATTCCTGAGTGCTCAGATTTGGGCTAGCAAATATTTCTCTTTATTCAGTATAACTCCACAGAATACTACAAAAGGGAAGCCTAACAGTGCTATCTTAGTACTAACAAACATAGTATATCTCAAATAACCATCCTGGAACCTCAAAAGCTGCTTCTTTACGATGACTGTTTCTAATAATGTCCAAGTACTTTGGTTCACATCTTTTCAGACTTTTGCAATCACTGAGCACTTAGTGCAAAGTGCTGGCATTGCAAACGCTAGGGCTTTGCTCTGCGCTGCACAAAACGTGGATGGACCTGCGCAAGGAGAAATGACACCAGGTGGCAAAGCCATGAAACAGCAGAGGTAATCCATTAGCTAGTTTGAAGACAAACTCCTCACTGTTTCACTAGCCTACTTTCAAGCCTGAAAGAATGTGGGGATGTTTACAGACTTGGCACCTCTAAAGCTAATGCAGCTGCAATTTCAGCTCAGCTGGCAAAACACTCCCACCGAGAGCTAAAGTGGCCAACATGCTACTTCTGACAGTGAGACTGTCCCCTAATGCAGCCTATTAGCTTCCTGTGTGCAGCAGTCTGGAAATGTTACATGGCCATCAGCAGAAAAAGCATACGTTAGGGGAAAGTCAAAGACGGAAGGAGAAGCTGAGAGGACTGAAGGCTGAACAGGCAGCTGGAGGGAAGTTCCTGACCGTGTCTAGGTAGCCTCCTTGGGGGAGTTTCTTGAAGAGAGTGAGGTGAGCCCAAGTGCTGAGCATCTGTGCCCTCTAGTGGCTAGAAAAGGAGTGGGGACAGAGGAGGTCACTCCTGTCCCCACCTTCATCAGTGGCAGCGGTGGTACTGCCACGACCAGCTCTGCAGAAGAGGCACCACGTGGACTTACAGCAAATAACAGACGCGTTAAGGTGAGCAAGGCAGGTAAAACGCCATGACCCCCTCCTGTGACGGGAGGGGCTGTGTGTTAGCGCTCCTTCTAAGTAATGTATATACCCACCAAAACTGATGAGGCAGGGAAAAATCCACTTGGAAAGCTTGGAGGACCCTTCTCTACTGCCAAATCACAGCACTGAGCTAATGGCCCTGTAACTTTGTTATGATTTCCCAAGCAGTATTGTGTTACCTAATATCTGGCTGGCTTCCCTCAATGGCTTTCCAGCAAAGTTGTTCTCAAAGAGTTTTCATTTGATACCAAATACTATCATGAAGTTCCTCCTAAAACCTCTGTTAAAAGTATCAAAAGCATTGATGCAGATTGTGCCTTTCTATCCTGTTATTTTTCCTTCTGCCTGCATTGACAATCTTCTTAAGTTACTTAGAGAGAAAGTGTACACACATAGTGTACAAGGTGAACATGTATAAACTGGAGTGGACAAGGAGTGGACGAGGAGGAATGGGTATAAACTGGAAAGGGGCAGATTTAGACTAGACATTAGGAAGAATTTCTTCACCATGAGAGTGGTGAGTCACTGGAAGAGGTTGCCAAGGGAAGTTGTGGATGCCCCACCCCTGGCGGTGTTCAAGGCCAGGTTGGATGGGACCTTGGGCAGCTTGATCCAGTGAGATGTCCCTGCCCATGGCAGGGGGGTTGTAACTAGATGATCTTTAAGGTCTCTTCAAAGCCTAACTATTCCGTGATTCTACATGTATATTTAAATGCACATAGACATGTACATGTACACATGTATGTATATGTACATGTACATTCGTGTGTATATATATACAAGTACATGCAACCTAGTCTTATAAAGACAAATCCCCTTGGTACTCTCAAAATGTCTTTGCTTTCATTCTTTATTTCACTAGCTCTTATGTAATAGTAATGTTTGCAAGGTGGACAGAGGAGTCAAACCAGGCAGCCTTCATCACAGATCACATCATACAACATACTCAAGAAGGCCAAGTGCAAAGTCCTACACCTGGGTGGGGCAATCCCTGGTTTCAATATAGGATGAGGGATAATGTGGTTGAGAGCTGCTCTGCAAAGAAGGACTTAGGGTTGCTGGATGATGAGAAGCTCAACATGAGCCAGCAATGTCTGCTAGCAGCCCAGGCGGCCAACTGTATCCTGGGCTGCATCAAATGAAGTGTGGCCAGCAGGGTGAAGGAGATGACTCTGCCTCTCTATTCATCTCTTGTGTGACTTCATCTGGAGTATTGTGTTCAGTTCTGGAATCCTTAACATAAGAAGGATATGGAACTGTTGGAATGGGTNGATACCTGAAAGAGGCCTACAAGAAAGCTGGAGAGGGACAGTTCACACAGGCTTGGAGTGATGGGACTAGGGGCAATGGGTATAAACTAAAAGAGGAGACATTTAAACTAGATATGAGTAAGAAGGCTTTTTACGATGAGGCTGATGAACCATTGGAACAGGTTGCCCATGGAGGTGGTAGAAGTCTATCTGCTGGAAACATTCAAGGTCAAGATGGACAGGGCTTTGAGCAACCTGATCTAATTGAATATTTCCCTGCTCATTGCAGGGGTTTGAACTGGACAACCTTCCAGGGTCCCTTCCAACCCAAACTATTCTATGATCCCATGATTCTATGATTAAAGTTTTATTATATATTTATGTTAGGAGTTTATGTCCCTATGCAGAATGCTACAACAGTCTCACAGAAGAAATTTAAATTGAGATTTTTGTGCAATAAGAAAAGCATCCTATTTTTTTTGTTATGATATAAACAAAGCATTAGATTTACTTGTAAGCATAGTATGCATAAGACAGATTTATGAATCAGATATACTTTCATAAATCTTAACATGAATAAGAACTTAATCAGACATTATTATCAACGAGTATTTTGCCAGTTGTTAACTTTATTTTGGTGCTTTAAAATCCTCCAACGTGTGGAAGCGGAGTGTGGTGCCTGTAAAAACAATTATCCTGGTCTGTAAGCACTATAGCAGAATGCAGCCATGAATAAGATGGCTCCAGAGCCATGGACAGCAAATAATCAGCTGCCTATGGGAAGAGAATTGAAAATAATACCACTTTAATCAAGCCATTTATCTGACAGGCAGATAATACTGGATAAATATCTTTGTAGCAGGGTTCATTCAATCTGTCAAGCAGTGGGAGCCATGGGAGTATAAATTCCTAAATAATCAATTCATGTAAAGAAATCTACTGTTTTACTGATGAAATTCTGTCAGTGAAAAGTCAAGGCTTGGCCTTAGCTCTAAGACTTCATCCCCTACTTCTAAAGCACTTGTGACTCAAGTCATTTTCAGCCTGTGCTCAGAACAGCATTGCCTGGGTGGCCTGCCAATTTCAAGCCTTCAAGGGCATTTAGATGTCTGAAAATGCAGATAAGTGCAATCTGGTGTACCACCAGTTAAAAGTACTCAGAATCCTGCTGGCTTTAGGGCATAATTTGTTTTTGTACACACAAGTCTTCTAGGTGCATGGCTGAATCCCTTGTAGCTTGTCTGACTTTCTTCTGCTCCTGGATCAGTAGCAGCACTGTTCTGCCCAGGTGGAAAAGTGAGAAGAGGCAATAATCACTGGCTGAAAGGGCTCACAGTGACTTCCTGCTGTTGAAGGAGCAGGGGGAAATGCACAATTAGTGCAGGCAACGGCTCCTTGACCTTTGCAGATGTTCACCTGTAATTACAAGCTTTTGTCACTGGCAGTCCTGAAGGGACGGGGATGCTCTTGACTGCTCCCTGCACAACTCCTGCCCGACCCTTACAGGGATTCAATGGAGCTCATACACCACAATCTGAGAAGAATAATTTAATAAATACATAGAAAAGACATAAATAGAGTGGCTTGGTTACAGAAGTGCATAAGAAAGTAGCACATCAGTCCCTCTACACTTCAACATCATCCACAAAAGATTAGACTTTTTTTCATTTTGGGCTTTGTAGTAAATTCAAATATCAAGGCCTAATTCTTCTTTTATGCCTCTATAATTCAGAAGTAACATGAGAGGAGAAGCTTACCACTGAACCTCAGATGAAAGGTATTTATAACTTCTGCAACCACCAATTTTAAAAGAAAATATTTTAATTATGAGGCAATGTAGTGGGAATTAAAGAAGCTTACATTACTGTTTATTTTACACAGTGTCCAATCCTTTTCTTTTTTTTAGTTCCAAGACAACTCTCCCATTGATTTCATTATGAGCATGATGTGAACTAACATGGGAAAGCACAACAGATCCATGTGGTGGATATTAAGATACAGCACTTAAACAAGAATAAAAGCTAGTTCCATGATCACATGGAGGTAAAGCAGGCCTGCTTCCAGTTAAGGCAGGGACACTTCACTGGTACAAAGCCAATATAACTCTATGTATTACTTCTAAAAAAGAGCTAGTTACCATTTTTCTACACTCACTGATCTGTAACTAATCATAAATTCAGACCCTTGAGCAGACTCATTTACTGCAGAATTCACAGCTACATGTGTAAAGGCAGGGCACAAGCCAGGTGTTGTCAGAAAGCAATTTGAACATCTTAGCTTGCAGCAGTACCTACACTAGTAAATCTTGACTTTTGGTGGCCTTCTTGGCACAGGCAATGTCCTGGAATAGCAAGACCACATGGTTTCAGTGCTAAAAAACCTTTTCCTGATGGTTAGCCCATAATTTTCCACGGCCCCATAGTATACTTCTCAGAACTAAAGTCCTCCTTCATGTTAGTCCCCCTAAATTTGCAAAGGACCTGGTGTATTTTTTCATTCTATATTACAATTTTGAAGGCAGAGAAAGTCTTACATACATGAGAAGTATTTGGTTAATACAAACACCTATAAATCAAAGACTCTGCAATTCAGATTGCCCAGCAGACAGGATACAAGCAGCACCTAAATGATTAAGAAGCCAAAGATCTGTTTTCATTTAGACAGGTGCTTAAATCTCATTGAAATGCAAAGTAATATAAATTTGTGCATCCAATTTAAAAATATGATTTCAGTCTGTGAAAGCATTGCTTACTCATCCTTGTAAAAATATGTTATTGCCAATTTGATGAAACCAGCCTCTGGATTTTGAACTGGACACATTCACATGTAAACAGAGGGAAAGAAATTCTCCCTTCTGTTTTTAATGTTATGTTTTGGACTATACAGGTATTCAGGAGCAACAATAGAGTGTTTCATGTGGCTTGATGCTATTAAGCAGGTGTTTCACTTATATGAATAGGGAGACTTCAGTGCTGTTTCTCTGAGGCTCTGGCACTATCTGTACAAACATCCCTACCTCAGTCATCATTACAGAATTTGTGTGAGGAGAATGAATTTGTGAGCTTTCATGACACTCCTAGTTAAGATCAAAGCACCCACAGCAGCAACCAAACTATGAAAACTTTCTCAAGGAGAGCTTTGCTGCAGAGCTCTGCCTTTTAGTGGTCTGTGGTTTCCCCTGAAGTAGCACAAACTGCATATGGAGCAGCTTGGAAGTGACCATACCACTGCTAGTGCAGGAAGGGACATGTGAAGATGTTCTGCCACTATCCCACTGGTATTAACTACAATTTTGCTCATTGGTCTACTAGCTGTCATCAATGCCCATGAAGAGGCATCCATGTCTTAGCCATTGCTGGAAGTGCTACATAGGGAGGAGCCAGAAGATGATGGTTACCAGGGCTGTGCCAGTGCAGGTGTGCTCAGAAATAAACAGGGAAGGGATTAAGCTCAAGCTTAGATCACTGCAACAGAATTTCTTTTCATTTCCTGGGAGGACAGTTTTCAGTCTTAGAGCGTAACGGGAAGGATGAACAACTCCTGTGTTGTCATAGGAATATGAATCACAAAAAAGCAAGAAGCCTTTGAGACATAGAACTAATGTTTATTTCATACATACTTGTGTCTTATTGGTGATGTCCCTGTGGGTGCTTCAGTGTCTAGCAAAGGGTGACCCTTTTTGGGTCATTTTTCTATTTACAATTAAACTTCTGAAGCATCCAGAACTCCTAGAGGTGCCTATTTTCCTAATTTGAGACTTTCCCTCCACTAGAAGATATCGGAGGAGGTGATGTAGCTATTCATTAGTGTAGCAGCCTTTCCTCAATGACCTGAAGCTGGATACCACTTTCATCCTTCCCAAACCTGAGTTTGTTCCAGTTCGGTCTATACTACATTTATTCTGTAACTTTACAACAGTACCTAACTGTGGGGAGCTTACTTCTGAAGCACAAATAGTCCTGCAATGCTTGGATTAAAGGCATTAAAGCCACATAAATTATTACATTTCCTCTGTTTGCATCCTACATTCATATAAGCAAGTATTTGCAAAAATTGCATGAATTTTTGCATTTTCCACTTTCCTTACAGTGGCAACAGTCCTTGAATGCTTATCATCCCTTTACAACCCCAAGATGGAATTTTCAGTGCTGAAGCACCTCAAAAAACTGTTCTCAGACCTCCACCAGCACCATCATTTGTGCTATTTCAGGAATGTCAGTCCCTCACATGCTTTACACCCTGCTGTCATGTGCCAACATGATTGACATTGCTGGGAATGATCTGCCCACTCCTCCTAAATGCAGTCCTGGGCTGTCAGTGCTGCAGACATGCAGATAGGAGGAACACAGGCCCTTGAAGAGTGTCAGGTGGCCGTCTGCCAGCCAAGGCACAATATGGTGGCTATTGCCAAGACAGCTGGGTCCTTGCTCTTCCAGCTGGTACAAAAGTTGCCAGGCAGCCTCCACTCCAAGAATATTCAAGCATTTGGGAGTATAATGTATGCCGTGTGTTCCTCTGTTTTTACAACATAGTAGAAGATAATTTATTCAGATATGTTGAATTATATTTTTAATGTTCCACAATCAGTTCATTGTGAAATTCAGTTTTGGCATTAACTCGACAATGCAATACGTTGCTCATTTTGTATACTATTATAATTGTCTTTTTCTTGTTTAATCTAAATATTGTAAATCATTTATCTTCTTGGATGTCAGAACCAGCTTAGGATGCATAGTTCTGCTGCTGTCTACCAATTAAATGATTATTACTTAAACATTTTATAAATAATTAGCAGATACCTGATTTTTTGCTGGATGACATTTATATGTTTTCACCCCAAAGGGGTGAAATATATTTTTTCTATTTAGTGCGTATAAAGAGCCTATAGTATGCTGGTCGTTACCTTTCTAAACAAGAAGGGCTGAAGACAGTTTCTTCTGAGAAATTCAATACCACTTATTCCTTAAAAGAATTGAAAATAGGCCCTTATAGGTAAATGAGACACTGTTAGCAAAGAAAAAATAGTAATAAACCTCAGGACATTTAGTTTGAGATGCAGAAATCTGTACCACTAGAGCTCAATGAGAGTTTCCTACAGTTACCACTGGCATGGGGCTTATAATCTTTATTTAATCCGTAATTAGACATTGGATGATATCTAGGTATGTTATTTCTAAGGCTTTCTGTCTAGAACAAATCATGCTTCAATTTGCACGTATTTCAAAAAGTGTTAGCATTGTTTTCATTTTCATTTTGCTCTGAATCTTTAAGTTTCACTCTACTCCCCATGTTTTTTTGGTGCAATATCAAAAATCAAAAGTAAGAGAGCAGATGCAGTTTTATTTTCTGTTGTGCACTGATTGCCAGGAATTACTTTCCTCTAATAGATCTACCATATGACTACCTAAGAATCCATCTTTTTTCTTTCTGAAAGAAATCTTTTACTCTCTTGTCCTTTTCTACTATATATGTCACATTCTGTAAGCATTCCACAATAAAACTAATTCTCACTGATGTCCACACCCGTGACAATTGAACAGTCACAAATAAATTATTTCAGAAAAGTTATTTAATATATACTATAGTGGAATATGATTTCCACACTCCTTTTAAGTCAAGCAAAGGAAAAATAAATGTTTTTTTTCATTCCTGTCATTTAATATCAATTGAAGATTATCACATTCTTTATACCGACTTCCAAATGCCTCTCCTTTTTTTCATCAGGAGGGGTAGTTCTTAGAGACGTGTGAAATGTTTCACTTGAACTACAAAAGCCTGGAAGCAGACTTACTGTGAATTCATCCTGCATTTGCAAATCATGACCGAATAGTTAAACTCCTGTGTCTGCTGAGTTGTCTGCAAGCTAGTGTCTGCTGTCACTTGGCAGGTGTTATTGACACTTGTCCTCTGGGACTTCCATGGCTGTTTCTTGGGGCATTTCCAGGGAAAATGTTGTTTATCACTTAAAGGCTGCTCACAGTCTTTTGTGGTTTTTAGACACTTGTGCTGGAACAGAAACTTCATGCAAGACTTTGTGATTACCCATCAAACTTAAATGTGTTACATTTCCAAGCTCAAAATGTAGAGTGAATGTAGGCCAGGCCCAAATCTTCCAGGGACTGTGTACAGGAATATACCAGTAGCAAAAGTAGTTTTGAAACTACGTTAAAGCTAACATGACTGTGACCTCAAGGAGCTATGGTCCAACAATATGTTCTCTTCTGCAGGTACAGGTGTATCAGCCAGAGCAGAGGGGCCAGAATGGGGCCAATAACATCTGAAACTATCACAGCAAATCTTGGCCACCAGTATTGTACAAGAGATCTTGCCCTTGCAATGAAGCTGAGCAGTTGTGCAGAAGCTGGGGGCAACAGGAAAACTGATTATCTTTGTGGATGTTATGGGATATACTTCATACAGAATACTTGGCATTTCTTATAAAGGCTTCTGAGCCTTTAGACCTGCCCAGGGCAGTGGTAACCATTCAGTAGCAATGAGCTGCTGTAGAATTTACCCACCTTATGTATTACTCAGGTGATCCACCTGAACAGCCTTAGCAATCCTTGACATTTAAGACTTACTAATCACTTGAAATAATCAAAATACTCTAATATTTCAATGTGGTAAAATAAAACTATATTATCTCTGTAATTATTATCACAATCTGTTTTTAAAACGGATAACACATCTATTTAGACATCTTTGGGATTTGACAAATATTTTCCAGTAATTCTGGCTGAGGAAGGTGAAAGTGATACCTCCATCAGGGTGGAAGTCAGCAGCGGATCAAAATGTCTGGATGTCTAAATCAAAGCATCCAAGCTCCTGTTATCATCAACAGACATGAAGGGCTAGATGCAGTTGCTCAGGCACAGGCACCCGGTGCCTGTGGATACATCCCAAGGGTAACCACCTCAACTCCAGCTGTTTCCCTGCATCATAAAATCATAGAATCATAGAGTAGTTTGGGTTGGAAGGGACATTAAAGATCATCTAGTTCCAAACCCCCTGCCATGGGCAGGGACATCCTACTAGATCAGGCTGCCCAAGGTCTCAACAAGTCTGGCCTTGAACATCTCCAGGGATGGGGCTTCACTTGGCAAACTGTTCCAGTGACTCACCACTCTCATGGTGAAGAAATTCTTCCTTATGTCTAGTCTAAATCTGCCCTTCTCCAGTTTATACCCATTGCCCCTAGTCCCATCACACCAAGCCTGTGTGAACTGTCCCTCTCCAGCTTTCTTGCAGGCCCCTTTCAGGTACTGGAAGGTTGCTATAAGGTCTCCTTGGAGCCTTCTCTTCTCCAGGCTGAACAAGCCCAACTCTCTCAGCCTGTCCTCATATCGAAGGTGCTCCAGCCCTCTGAACATCTTTGTAGCCCTCCTCTGGACCCATTCCTACAGTTCCATATCTTTCTTATGTTAAGGATTCCAGAACTGAACACAGTACTCCAGATGAGGTCTCACAAGAGAGGAACAAAGCGGCAGAATCACCTCCCTCGACCTGTTAGGTACTCTTCTTTTGATGCAGCCCAGGATACAGTTGGCCTTCTGGACTCTGAACACCCACTGCCAGCTCATGTCAAGCTTCTCATTGACCAGCACTTCCTAGTCCTTCTCTGCAGGGCTGCTGTCAATCACATCATCCCTCATTGTGTACTGAAATTGGGGATTGCCCTGATGCAGATGTAGGACCTTGCACTTGGCCTTTTTGAACCTCACGATGTTCTCACAGACACACTTCTCCAGCCTGTCCAGGTCCCTCTGGATGACATCCCGCCCTTCTAGTGTGGCAACTACATCACTCATCTTGGTGTCGTCTGCAAACTTGCTCAGGGTGCACTCAATCTCACAGTCTATATCACTGATGAAGATATTAAGCAGCACTGGTCACAGTATGCACCCCCAAGGGACACCACCAGTCACAGATCTCCATCTGGACTTTGAACCATTGACCTCTACTCTTTGAATGTGACCATCCAACCATTTTCTTATCCACTGTCCACCCACCAAATTCATATCTCAAATTTAGAGAGAAGGATGTTGTGGGGGACTATGTCAAAGGCTTTACAGATATCTACATAGATCACATCCATCAGTTTACCTGTGTCCACTGCTGTGGTTACCCCATCATAGAGACCCACTAAGTTGGTCGTACATAATTTGTCCTTGGTGAAGCCATGCTGGCTGCCGTTAATCACCTCCTGAAGAGCCTGAGTGTCTCATTGGCCCTTGGTTATACAGGACAGTCTCTTAATCATACCTCGTGGTTGTCTCCAATATCATGGGTGTCTCAAATGTCTGATGCCTGAATGTTGGCAACTGAGTAAATCCCTAACTAGTACACCAGAGAAACCCAGAGAGCAGTTTGGAATAATTAAGTGGAATTTTTTGACAAAGCTATGACTCAAGGAAGAGAAGGGACACACCTCAGCAAGGTCCAGCAGCTCCTTTGACTGCAGCATTTTGCAAATGAGAGATCCTCATCATCTTTCTTCACCTCTCCTCCTAGTAATTCCAAGAACATTGTATATGAGTTCAACACTTATGTTAGTTTAGCTGGAGACATGAAAGGTACAGCTGTGAGAGACATGGTAAACAGTGAATCAACAAGCAGCATCCAGCAACCCTCCTAACTTGAGCTGTAGCCTATATTTCCCAATGGGCCAGTTAACTTGTGCACAAGAATATTTCCACATTGAATGGAAGGTCTTTCTTTGTGGATGGAATTCCAGTTGAGAGCAATACATCAGTTATTTCTGTGGCAAAGATGGGTCCTTAATATGTAAGGATGATTTCATTTTATATTGGATTTAAAAATGCCTCAATGAAAGGAGTTAATTCTCTCTTTAAGCAGAATTCACATAAGCTCTTAAATGCTATTTTGTAAAGATAACCAGCTGAGTTATCCTTCACTATTCACTCACTCTTCTCAACAGCAGCATCTTAGCTGGCAAATTAAATCAGACGTTTCTGTGAAACAGTCTTATGTCTCTGGAAAAGGCTATAGATGAAAAAGAACTTCTTTAGAATGTACATTTCCTCTAAATGTTCCTGCACTGTGCTTTTGTACTGAATTATATTTGGGTTCTTGTTCTGGACTTGTTGTATTTCGGATTTTGACTTCTTAAACACACAAATACCAAGTAAGTCAGACTTCACAGAATCACAGAAGCTTTGGTAGATATCTTTTCTTTTAAGCTAATGAACATTAACAGTTCAAGGAAGCACAAGATCTGAATACATCAATTCTTGTGCTCTACAGTGAAATCATGCTCTTGATCTGACACATATGCAGAAAACTGGAGCATTTGCTCCTAACAATCCAGTAATTTTTATTAAGATTTGATCTTGCAAAACTTATGGATGTGTTTTTTTCTCAAGTCCATTCCCCATAACTACTACAAAGATTTACTTAGAAATACCTGTGAGTTTCTGCTGCTTTGAGGTTGCAATGACAAAGTGACCATGCTGTGGATTTTATTAAATGTTAAGATGTGACATTTCAGTTATAGCACTGTGACCCAGCAAAACAGTCATGCAAACACTGGGCTGCTTGATATAGTCAGGACTAGCAGTACATTTGAGCTGCACAGTTATTAAAAGCATTTCTCTAGACATTCTGTTTCCTTCTTGGATTGTTCTTGGAATTTCTTGAATATTTATGAATATTTATGAATATTTATGAAGGCATTTACTTGTATATTAAATGAAGTCTCTCAGTAAGTCATCAGCTTCTCTGGAAATAGTGCTTTTTGTGAAGACTTTTTTTAGCTCTTCAACACAAGTGCCCCTGAGAGACTAGAAAGTTTGAGATTGTAGAGTACTTCCTATAGAACGTATATAAGCCTTTAATCAGCACAAGAATAGCAATGCAGCATATTGAATAACAATCTGAAGAAACTCGAGGAGTGTTATACTTCAGAAAGCTGTTCTTTAACAGCTTTGCAAATGTAGTCCTGGCTACCAAACCCATGCCAAATCTATTGCTGAACAAACTTATACCAGCTTGTAGATAACTCTTTATTTGATTCACTAACAAGGTTACATGGAGAAAATACACTGATTTATTAGTCCAATACAGCTTACTCTGAAAGCAGAGTCACACATTTGACTTCAAAGGAAACAAAGCTGGACCCTAAAATTATAAACAGTGTAATAAACACTAGTAAAACATAATACTTACTAAAGCAGCGTGAATTCAGCTCCACAAAAGTACACATTAACTGTGTACTTGTGTGATGTAAAACTAATGAAAATGAAATATATCTGGTCACTCAGAAGTCACACGTAAGTCAAACAGTCCATCAGAAGTAATACTATGAAAGGCACTTGCAGTAAGTGATCAAAGAATTTACCTGGATTAAAAATAAATTCGTAGAACTGCTGTATCTTTGCTTATTTTCAATTTGATGGAAAGTAATATTCACCAGCATGCTTCTCAACAAAATGCAGGAGTCCATTCATGATTCAGAGTTTTAATATTGGCATACACTGCAAAGCCATACATAAACTTACACACCATGTAACATTCACATTAGTATCAATGGAAGTGGAAATAGGCCAAGATCTAAAAACGTGGATTTGTGTTTTGTTGGACTGAATACTTTATAAATTGCCTATTAACAATAGCTAACTTATCTCTCCTCAGTGGTTTTATAATGTAAGACCTTTTTTTTCTGGTTTTTGCTTTAGTATTCTCAGTTATTCATAATTGCTGCAGCACAGATCAATTGGGAGTCTACCACAGCAAAGACCAAATGAAGCATAAGTTGAAGTTGTCCTGATTTAGCTCTATAGGAGACAAATCACATCTCTCTTTTTAAAACCACTGGAGGCAATCTTGCATGTTGGCAGTGTACTTTCCCAGTGAAGTCTGGCATATCAACACCATTCTTTTGCTGTTTACAAGGAAATTGAGCAAAGGAAAATTATTTTCAATTTAAGCCTCCAGCCAGCTGCACTGTCAGACAATGAAGCATGATGCTAAGTGCAGAACAGCAGCTTGTCCGATAGACAGTAAGTAATTAAGTAGCTTCAGTCCAGAAAAGATTTTATTTTGTCCTTGGGCTTTGGACAATGAGATTTCTATTCCTAAATTGTCTTCCCATGAAATTAACAAAAACCAACCTTCTCCCTACTTGAAATTATTGTGAATAGACAAGGCTCACTCAGCTCTATAAAGCAGTGAGCCTTCAGGTGTAGATCAGATAATGGATGTTTCATTTCACTTCCTTCTCTTGTGCCTTCATGAAAGGAGACCCAGACATTGCCTTTAGCAATGCTGCTGCAGGATGTTGACCCTGAAAGCCTAACCCAAATTAGACAACAGTATTATTCTCATGTAACGTGTGAATACAAGCAAGGACTGATTTTAGCCTCCATTCCTTATAAATAGGATAGAAATATTGCACCTCTACAGATTCACAGCAAAGACCTTTAAACACGTAAAGATATAACTGAAACTAATTCTTGAAAACGCAGCCTATTTCCTGTTATTCCCTCTGGTTTTTGTGTCAATGAGAATACAACAAATAATATACTTGGAAGTTAGCATAACATTTGCTGAAGAGTAGCCATAAATGATCCTTCATCTCTATGAAGCAAAGGACTCATAAAAATTCTTTTGGAAAAGGAACTTCCTGATACTAAAAGCTGGATAAATTGAATTGAAACATCTTTATGACCTTCTAATGCACATTCATTTGAGATACCTGCAGAGCCCTATCACAAAAGAATGTTTCTGTCTCACTGCTTTTATGCTCTGGATTTACTACCCTATCTAAATGGACTGCTTATTTCCCCATTTTTCAGATCTAGAAATGAAGGTTTGATGTGACATTTACATGTCTGGGAAAATCAAGGACAGTGTAGAAAACAGAACTCACATTTTGACTCAAGTCAAAAAATCATCCTGTGTTAAGTAAGTCTTATTTAAAAAAATAAAAGTAAAGGTTTATAAGTTATCACTTGATATTGTTGATGTTCCATGATGTCAACATGGAAGCAAAAGAAAGCCTGAAGACTCAAATAGCAGTTGAGAGAACACGGAAAGTATTAATGATGGGAAAAAAAAAAAGATGGAATGCTAAATTACTGTTCAGACTTTTGTGTGGTGTGGTTGTGTTTCTACACATTTGTGGATGAAAACAAAATTCAAATTATGGTTACAGAAATGAAATCAAATGTTTATTCCATTGCAATTTGACCAAAAGGTGTAATTAAAACAGCTGAATCATTGGATTGACTGTCACACAAATGCTGGCAAAACTCAGATTATAAATTGCCTTTTTTCGTGTTTTCCATTGTTTTTATGTAATGAACATCCTGTTCTCTGCCTAATCCTACAAATGATGTACAATGAACCTTCACTTACCAGAAATTCCATTATTTGAATCAAGGTCACGTTCATCTTTAAATGCAGTTTGTATAATAGAACCATCTGGCTTCCCCAAGGCTGCACAGCTCAGCAGGACTAAGGTGATTGGGACATACTGCTTCACTAGGAGTGATTTGTTCCTGTTTTGTCCAGCTGAACTTTGTGGCCTTGCACAATCTCCAGGAATTTTGGTTCTGTTTCATTCAGTGGCTGTCTTGTATTTTCTGTAATTAATGGTTCAGAACTGAGATTCATTACACATAGCTATTATTCTTTATATTTATATATACTAACTAAAATGTGTTTGCATGATGCCCTAAATTCAAAATTTTACCTTTAGTGTACTTAGCATTGTGTAGATGTACATGTATAGACTACATTATATAGTCTGAGTGGTCCTAAGGCTTTCTGCTTTAATCTTATTTTCTTGAGCAACATCAAAACCCAAAGAAATTGTTTGTGAGTTGTATAAAGGCAGAAAGAAGATAAAGATGCCACATGAGATTTTTTTACTGTCTTTCTCCTTTAAAAAAAAATAATCTGAGGCCAAAGGAAAGAACAAGCACAACAGATTTAAGAGTCTGCCACCAGGGTGGGAAGAAAAGATATAGGTAAAAGATGCTGGTAAGAGAGGAGACAGAACTAAAGACTCAGAGAAGTGTTATATACAGGGTGAAAATCAGAGAGGATGCGAACATTTTAATCTTCAAAGTGATGTTATATTTAACCAGGTTTTTATCCAGAAGTCATGAATACTTAGCCCTGTGAGAGAGCTAAAATGTCTTGGAGAAAATCAAGGAGGGAGCTGAAGTGTTGAAGGTAGATCTAGATAGTATATTCACTAGAGACAGTAAGAATGCAGAAGGCAAGCTGGGCAGAAACAACTGATGGGATACCTGGATTGTGAGAGGTGAGAAATAAAGAGAGGATTCCATGAGAAACAGAAAAGAAAAAGCTGAGATAGAACAAAATGGTCTCATTGCTGCCAGAGCCCACATTTAACTAAGAGGATAAAAAGAAGTTAAAGAATAAGGAAATGTTGAATACAGTGATATGGGAGTGAATTATATTTTCCTTTGACCAGCATTCAGTTACTTACAAAGGAGTAAAACAGCTGAAGGAGAAAATGCACAATACTTGGTTCATGTGCCTGATTCTCCTATTGTCCAAACATTTAAATCCAGAGTACAAATAACACCAGAAAAATACAGATGAATCAAAAAATAAATGTGAGTGCTGTCAGAGAGGCAGCCAAGCTAGAGAAGTAGTCATAGCTGTCTGTGATTAACAGATGAATCAGAGAGGAAAGGGAAGATGGTGTGGATTGTTGGGGGAGTAGGCAGAGGAAAGCCCAGAGGGGTGGGTGGATAGTGAGGGACTGAGTGTGGTTGGGAAGGGAGAGGAGCAGTATTGGGAGGGGCATGCAGAGGCCAAAGAGATGGGTCTCAGCTTCAGATCCATAAAGGAATATTGTTCTGTAAACACAAGCTCAAGGGCAAGAGTGAGATGTCATTGTACAGGAGAATGAAAAGGTTATTAATGAAAGTAAGTGAATGGAAGGGAATTGGATTAATCAGTGATGTGGAATTTGTGTTGGGGATGAGATGAAGGGAATAAAGCAGCCAGAAATAACCAACTTGCCATGTTGGTACAGTGGAAATAAAGTGAAGTCAGATATATAGTGGAAACAAGACAAAAGGCAGATCCCACTCCATGGCAGATGAAGGAGAAAGGATGATTCAGACAGGCAATATAGGGAGCCAGTCTTACTGCTGAGTTCAGCCTTAGACAAATGAGGACAGCTACAGATACTAGTTGGATATTGAAGACTAGAAGCTATTACATACGTGAAGGAGGGAAAGCAAGTAAGAAGTTCCTAAGGGCACTTTAAATTCTTCAGAATTTTTCATCCATCTGAAGACTGCAAAAGTAGTCAGAAAAAGCAACCATGGACCTTCAAGTCTGCAAAACCATTCTTCTGTTGTTTAGGTTATCTGAATTGCCAATTATTAGATACTTAGTCTTTGAATGTCTGGAATGATCAAGATTGGCTTTTACTTTTTGTTGCAGTGAATCTTTTGGAACAAAACTTGAACGTATACAATGTCGAAACATTAGTTCCTTGGAATGATGCATTAACATCACGGAATAAATAAATGGATTAGATTGCTAATTTGATTCAAAGCACTTGAATACACTTCATCTATTAACTCTGACCTTACTGAGGATAAACAACTCTCAGCAATTGTCCCCACATGACTGATATTAATTCACAACCAAAAACTATTTTAACTCCTACTCTTGGGAACTAAGCACTTTTTAAATTCATCCTGACCATTCATGAAATAAAATTTGAATATTAAACCATTAATTATCCATGTTGAAATTGAAAAATACTATCAATTACTTTAATATCTAGGGTGGCATAAACTTCACATTTCTTTCTGTTATATGCTTTTTAATTCCACCTTAGTTCATGGATCTACTGATGAGTGGCATCACAAAATGCAGCGAGTGTTAGAAGAATACTAAAACTAATAAAAAATGTCAAATTCTGAAACTGGAATTTCAAACATCAACTAGCATCAACCCATGTACACCCTAAATTCATCCCAGAAGATCTGGTGCTTTAAAACAGGAAGTATTTTTAAAAGATTTTAGAATCTGAACCTTAAATCCTCCCTGAAGATAAACTGCATTGGAACATATCCATGAAACTAGATGACCAAAGCATTCTTTTCGAGTCCTCTTTTCTTTATGCTGTTAGTCACTTTTGTATTTACATGGAGAGTACAGCCTGTGTATCAGGAAAGGAGGTGTGAATGTAATAACATGATAGCTGGGAAATTGCTTGGGAGACATGGGAGTGAAGAAGTAAGGACTGAGGAGGGGGATTTATGTTTCTTTCAACAAGACAGCTGTTATGTCATGAGTTTATACTTGTCCAGATCATTTTATTTGTGTGCTGCCTTTTCCCCCCACCCCATATCTGCCTTTGTGTATGTCATGTTCTTTCCAGGCAAATCACTATCCTTCACTGTGCCTGGAAAGAAACACATCTTTTTGGCACTAGAGAAAACTCCACAATGAAGAATGTGATTATAACTGATGAAGGATATGGATTCATCTTTCAACTTTTCAAATTACTTACTCTGATTCAGTCATGAATTCACTTGGGCCAAGGCTTTCTCTCTGAAGTTGCTGCAAGACTTGCTATATATTGATGATATGACTAAAATTCAGGGTTGGAAGGAAAATGAAGCCAAGATTTTGAAGCACTAAGCAACTACCCTGAAGCCAAATGCTGTAAAATGTCACAGATTGGACATCTAAAACTGAATATTTATCAGGTTTTTAACGTTATTAAAGTTTTTTTCAATAATAGTAGTTAATATTTATTCACTGCTTATCAAACTAAAGTTTTGTTCAATTTTTTTTTCCCAAATGAGTAGTCAGAGCTAGAAGTTATTGAAGTTGTCAACTAAAGAGCTTTTCAAAAGCAGTTACAGTTTTTATAACACTTCAGATCATGGTTTTGATTTATTTGACTATTCAAATAGCTGTAGTTGTCTCTGCTGATGTGTTACAAACAAATGCAGAAGGAATGTTGCTTCAATACTAAATTAAAGAAGCTACACCAGGATCGTTATTATAATAGGTTTGTAATAGTATATACCCAAACCTGTGACAGTAAGAAGACCCGACAGCGAACAAGTGTCTTATCCTCAGCTTTCTTGTGTCCACCAAATCCAAGAACAAAGACAACAGTCATGTCTCAGTAATATGCAATACCAGGATACCCATGAAACAGTGTCATATCTAGTAGTTATCTCTTAGTATTGCATGCTGCTCTGCAAGTTTCCAGAAAATATTACTGATCTGATGCACTTGATGTCTTTAACATTTTTCACAAGATAAACAAAAGATGGATCAATAATTCAGCCCAATCTATTCAGTTCCCTGGGACAATTCATTCCACACCCAAAGCTATTCTTCATTAAAACACGTAAGACAGATGCAAGCATTCATCCTGTGTATTCAAATTAGCATGGAAGTATTTGCAGTATCAGATCCACTTTATAGGGTGAAAGAAAATACCTGTATACCATGAACAACACACCCTTTCTGTACGTGTGCAGAATTGACAGCAATTTATTTCATTAAGTAAAGGAAGTAGATTATCAACAGATTGTATAAAAGAGAAGGTATTTCTTTTCAGGATCTTTCCTATAATCTCTAAAGAAATGTTGAAACGTGACATTTACAATGAATCTGACAATTGTCATCAGGAAATCTGTTTTCTCTCCATATCTTGAAGTTACTGAAAATACTTGAATCCCAAGTGAAATTAAGAGATGCTTTCCTTTATCTTGTATCATTTCCAGATGACTAAAATCTAGACTAATTTCTGCCAGAGCCAAGGATTTACACAACATGAAGTAAACTGTTGTTTTGACTCCAGGCCTGCCTATATGATTTTGCAAGATCCACAGCAACGGGAGCAATGGGTTCCTTCTGGGATAACTTTGCCAACATTAAGAAAAGCCTTTCATAAGGTTCATATTCTGACTCTTACCCACTGTTTTGCTGTTTAGTTCTAGCAGTTTCAAATCATTACCTTTTCTGCAACATTTTTATCAGGAGCTCTGAGAGCTATGATGACTTAGATGCAAAAGAGTATTCAATATCAGCAGATTTTCTTTTCTGGAGGGGAATTGAAGTTCTGTTAATATAAGCAATATAAATCTATGTCAATTATTGTGAATATTTTCACACAAAAAGGGCACAGATGCAAAGGTTTAGAATAAATACCAGATCCCTGAAGAAGAATTGAAAGAAAAATTTCAGAACAGAAATAATTTACTACTATGTATCAATGAAAAGGCAGGATGAATTACAGAGGAGGGATAAGATTAATCACACAACTGCCAAAAAATCATTATTCTACCCTTGTGTTAACTATTCCACACTTACTGGTAGAAAAACAATGTTGCTACACAATACTTCCTTCCTCACTTAAACGTTTACAAAATATTTGTTATATGGACTGCAATTTCCAAACAGGCCTTCTCCTTTTCATGAGTGAACAATTTTTCATCTGTGCCACCCTTCACAAAATAAGAATGGAAGTAAATGCGGAAAGCAATTGCAAATTTTATTCAAATACGTCTTCTTCAAGCCTCAGTCTTTCTACAGTATTGTCCCCACAGTAGGTTGAAAACAAGTGTTGATTCACCTTGATATCTACTCTTCACCTTCCAAGTTGGATGATGTTAATGCAAGTGGAATGTATCGTGTTCTACAGTGATATCTGAATGTCTTTTCCCTGTGTTACTACTATTTATTTCTTCTAGTGACTTAATCTGAATTTCAAACACTGCAAATGAATTGAAGGAAAACCATGTATGTCTCCCCTGAACATTCTAGAATTTATCAAGTACAAGATTAAAACATTGACTTATTCCCTACTAGTATGGTATTAAGAGCCTTAAAGAATAATAATAAGCCATCCATTGGAAAACAGCTGGGATACTGTCAGGTTTATGGCAAGAGGAGTCTGATTCAAAGGAACAAAACCTCTCTGCAGTGGAGAGGTAACACATACAGAAATGAGGCTCTTCTTGCTTCTCTGACACCCTGTCACTGCCTGTGTCTCATTCCTGACCATGTACTAATTCCTGAGGATATTTTGGAAGGATAAGGTCTCCACTGCCCAAATCTACCTATGGTCATTATGTGGAAGGCTGCAGAAAGAATGCATTAGCCAGCACTGGGCAAGGCATGGGACAGGCAAACTGGAAGTCCAGATAAAGTGAGACGTGCCTCAATGCCTGCATCACTCTCTTCCCTGCTTTCTGCCACCCATTCCTGTCTGCTCAGACCATTTGAAACCTGTTGCTGCCTTGCACTTTATTGCTGAGTTACTTTGCTTTGCAGATGGAAGTACTGGAGCTGGGAGAGGACGTGCTCACCACTGCCAAAACAATATCAGTGAATGGATCTAGGCATTTGCTTCACCTCAGGGCCTGAATTGATTCTCTGTCATCCCCGTCCCTAATGATTATATGTGTGGAGCATCTCAGGGAACACAGAGCAAGTGCGCCTACTTCATAATTTCTAGGAAGGCTCAGAAATAACATGGAAAACTTCATTGTCTCTAATGAAGTCCTTCCATCATGTGTGGGATACTGAGAGTATCTCAAAAACACCTTAAACCACATGAAGTGGCAATTTCTCCAAAGCTAGGCAGACCTTTATATACCCAGATATCTGTTCTTCAGCTCCCCACCCCACTCCTGTGCACTGAGTCTAGTGACAGCCCAGGCACAAAGGGCCAGGAGGGCTGTGTCAACCTCACAGAGGGAAACACCAAACTGAAGAAGATGAAGGTCTTTCTTACAGCAAGTCCATGACTTGAAAGGAACAGAGGAAGATGCGGCCAAGGAACAGAAGACAATTTCTTCATTTGCATCATTCTGCAGACGATTGTCACCACCAACAGGATCTGTGAAGCGGCCCAAAGAGTCAGGTAAATAATCTACCAGAAACAGAATGAGGGAAGCTGATAATTTATTTGATTTATGTAATGGCATCAAGGCTGTTTTCTTCAAAGTCATGAGCCAGAGTGATTAAAAGTTCGTCAGTGACTGAGTATACCATTCAGTACAATGTGAGGGCTTTTCCACAGAGCCCGATAAATCTGGGAGCTGTAAGGGGCATGCAGGGGTGGAGTGTGAGCTAAGCTCTGTGGCGCACGTCAGCTCTGCAGGAGCCAGAGCAAGCTTCCACCCCCGGGCTTCACGGAGCTTTTATTGCTCACTGAGGGCTAAACCTCACTTTTGTTACAGTCGGTGGGAGTTTCGCCATCGCCTTTACTCAAACAAGGCTTGACATGAGCAGAGCGAACAATGGGAAAATAGAAGCTAAGGCCTGGGCTGCAGAGTCATGGCTTTAACTGGTATCCAGTGTTGGTCTCCTGAAAGAATAACTTTCACTGTACCTGTTCTTCATATGCAGAACACAGCTTTTATATTTGCAAACTTACATTAATATATATATACTGATAGATATATGCATACATAGTCCTTTTTTTTTCTCTTTCTAGTGAAGATAATATCTAGGCCAGTACTGCTAACAGTGTGTTCAGATTTCTCTGAAATCTAATGCCTATCCCAAATGTCAAATCTTTATTATTGTTGTCTGTTGTAAATGGAGCACATGATTTCCCAACTGTTCTGGCTTCTTCAAAGAGCCTGTGCTTGAAAATGCAAAAAGAATAAAGGCAGAAACGGAAGAAAGAAAATAAGATAAAAACTGGAAAAAAATACAGAAATACTGGTTGTTGCCAAGAGTTCCCCAGATCTCAGATATCAGAAATTCTTAAAGGCTTAGACTAACTATAACCTTCAATGTTTATATAAAATTAACTAAACATTCTGTAAAATAGGAAGAGCAGAAAAACTACAAGTCATGTTACAACTGCTAATCTTCTATTTTCTAAAAAGTTCCATGCATTCAGTTCACACAGCATGCATAGTATAGATACATATACTCATTTTTAAAGAGTAAAGCTATCTTGCAGTGTATTTGAGATCTCATGGTTCAATTTTACATCAACATGAGAAATGGAATTGCTAAACACGTGACACTTTTAATGAAGAGGTAGGTGATAGTATGACATTGTAGAGACAACAAAATTGCTTTTATATATTTTTTAACATTGTTTATTTTTATATATATTTAATGGAAACAAACTGAGAAATCTACAGGAAACTAATCTGCACTTGGATTAAGAATTCAAATCGAGGTTAGGGAAAACATCTAAAAGTTTGTCATCACCTTTTGAGCAGTGCCTGAGCCGGGCCTTCCTGTATATAATCATCATTGAGTCTTTAAGTGTGGCTCCAGTACAAGCCAGTGTTACTTTTTTGGAACACATGCTGCTCATATGCCTTGACATATGTGGGAGCTCAACTTAATGCCAGGTGCTCCTGGGTAATGGTCATGACATCCAAGGGGCAGCATTTTGGATGCATGCGTCCATCTGGCTCCTGCCTGCTCTAAGTGTCAGGATGACCTAGGCCATTCACAAAGGAGCACAAGATTACTCACTGGCTTAGGTAAATCTGCCTCACAAACTCAGCACTTCAGCTGTTTCTGAGAGTATGGCTTTGCAGTTATGAATGTTATGACAACCTCCATCCACATACTCTCTTTATATGTGTCTGACAACACGTTGGCTTTACTTCATAGCTTACCTTTTTCCCTTGCATATTTTTTTAGCACACTATAGCACGTCATTGTTTGCTAGAACATTTATTATAATCTGAAGACGGGTCAGAGAGCCTGTCAGACCACTGCAGCAGAGCCATATGCTTTGGACCTGTGGTTACAGAGCTATTTGCACTTCCAGCAATTGGTTGCATCAAGCTGTGTTGTAACGCTGTGAAGCGTGCCACATCAGGGGCTTTTATTTTCATTCTGCCCTCTTTCTCTCTTCAGTCCTTCCCTACCTCTCCCAGAGAGCAGCAAGTCATTTGGCAAGATTTAGAATTACTTTTCAATCTTTGGCTTTCATGGTGTATGAAGAAATCCTCTTTCTGCCCAGAGCCATTCGCAGTAGGTTATACTTACCATGATTTTGGGATTTGCTTCAGGACTTGTCAGTTGACACTCAGCTGTCCTGACCTTGCAAGTAAAAACTTACCTCAGGTAACAGAACACTTGACCCACTTTTCTGAGCAGCATAATCACGGGTAGAACTCATGTGCCTTTGGGTACCTTATTCCATCTTTAATTTAGCTCTAGTTATTGCCTCCAAGTCACTTAGTTATTCTACTGAAAGTCTAGGAATACAGGCTAATTAAAGGAAGGGAAAATGATAATGAAATCCCTCATTCCCTTAATACTACCAGGAGCAGTGAGTGCTTCTTTGCTATTCTCATGTTTCCTGGAAACTGTGTTTAAAAGGATTACTTATAGCACATGACATTTCAAACTATGGGAAAGAGAAATCAAATTCTCTAAAACTGAATCATCGTATCTGGAAGCACAACTAATGTTCAGTTTACACAAACTGCATTCAAAAATCTGAATTAAACACTGTATAAAGAGACACTAATCCAGTATATGCTGGTTGAAAAAGATCAATGAAGTAAGGTTCCAAATGGAAAGCTCCAACCTAGAAGAAAAGAAATGGCATGTTTATTGTTTCTAACAAGTTTCATTTTTATGTAACAGAAATGAACACAAGACCTTTATCTGAAATTACTGTCTTAGAGAGCACATTACCAAAGAGGTCAGCTGATAACACAGTCTTTACCCACACAAGAGTTCCCACTGAACAGGAATGTTGGGCTGGATGAAAATCATGCCCTTGTTGCACTAGGCACTGTACCTGCCAAGTGATTTTAACCAAAACTGTTTTGCTTTATGTAGCACTGAATACAAACCTGGAGAAGTCAGCTCCTGGGACAGGTAGGTGTCCTTTGTTGTTCCTTTCCTCTTGCAGGAAAATGTTATCACTAATCCTGCCCTCCTACAAGAAAATATTATGATGAGTCCATCTTTTTGTTTTGTTTTGTTTCACTTGCATAAAGCCGTAAGTCCAATGTTACGCATTTTTCTATATTGTAGAGAACCATGTTAGATATCACTAAAAACAATGGAGCGCTCATACAGATTGCCTACACTTTCATGTGATCTGTTCCTCTGGGAACACCTCTCCATATTCCTTCCCCAGGAAGGTGACAATTTACTACACAAAGAGGAAAGCCATCCTGCATCATTGTCCATGTGTATCATACAGGAGAAAAAGTGTTTTGCATAACATCTGATAGTCTCCGTTTACCAAGGGCCTTTTTATTATAACACCTCTAAAAATCATCAATGCTGCCATTTGTTTATACTCAGAGACAATGCCTCAATCCTAAAAGCTCAAATCCCATCAGCACTGAGCATTTAATGCTGTTGAGCTTCCTATCGTAATCACATCTAATCAAGTATTCAGCTTTCCATTAAATCCGCATGATGTTAGAAACCTGAACAGGAATTGGAAACCTGAATGCCTGTCTGGATTTGAGTCAAGTACCTTCCAGCATTGCACTAAGCAACATAACTAACATCTGTCCTTAGCAGAAGGCAACAGCAAATAGCACTTTTCTGAACAGTGGCCTAAAATAACAGTACCTGTCAGAGTTTTCTCTCCATCACATTTCCATTGTTGGTAAGCAGTATATTTTTAGGGTGAAAGGGTAAGAAGTCTATTTCTTCTATGCAAGTATATAGAAAAACCAAAATGATACAGAGAACCAAAAAAAAAAGAAAGAATAAAGATACCAACAGCTTCCATGCAACAAAGAAATGTATAGACAATGATTCCTTAATCTTGGGAAAAAAATTACTAAAAAGGAAATGAAAGATGGCTGAAAAATTATAGGTACAATGGAAAAGGTAAATAGGAAATAATTACTTGTCACTGTTACTCCCAGTAAAAGATTAAGAAAGAGGACATTAACTGATGACAATATGTCATAAATTCAAAACAAACATGAGCAGGTATTCTTTTTTTTTCACAGCATGCTGTTAAACTGCAGAACCTCCTGCCACAAGACATTGTGGTATACATAAGGTTAAATCACAGCTGGAGATATGCCTGGAAGAAATGCAAAGACACGCTGGTGGCCCAGGTAGTCTTGCAGTTGCCAACCCCTGGAAATGGGAGTACGTGCCAGCAAGGTATCACTGCATCCCTGCTCCACTTGGATACTTTTCCAAAAATGTCCACAACTGAAAGTGTCAGAAACAGAATATTGAGATACATGGATATTTTTTCATGTTTGATGTAGTTAAGCTGTTTTTCTGTTCTTGTATTACAGTTCTATGAAAATCACCAGAAACAGCAATGGAAAATTCTCAATGTAATTATAAGATTAAATTCAGTGTATTTGTAGCCCTCTTTTCTCATTTTCAAAGGGTCTGCTCAAATGTATCACAATCATTTATTTCTCCAGTAGAATTTAGCAGTTTTAAAATATTTTAATATCTCTTTGCACAAAACTTTTGCCCTTTACTTTATGAATAGGTCATTAATGTTTACAAAAAGTTGCAAAAAGCTCCTTTTCAAGGACCAAATCTACCCACTGTTTCATTTCTGAGGTGCAAAGCTATGAGCGATCTGTTGTGGAAAACAGCTTACAAAAGCTTTGCAAATGTAAATGAAAGAAAATATATTTGTTCCTTATTTGTTGATAGGGGTAGAGGAATAACACAATTTGTAATTTTTAAAATTAAAAGGGTTGGATTAATTTTTTTATGGCCATGGCAGCTTCCAGAGGGAAATTGGAGTCAAAGAGGAATTTAAAAACATAATATAACTAAATCAAGCAAACAAAAAAGTTCCTTTTCACTTACACAGAAGCCTTGTTGAAAGAGAAATACTTGTGGGACATGAGGAATGAAAAATGTCAGCATGCAACTGCCCAGGCTTGCCCGATTTGTAGCTCCCACCTCATGGCAATTGCTAAGAGTGTTGTAAAAGAGCCTCTTTGTCTCTGGAGAAAGTATTGCTTTCAAAGACACGAAAAATCCACAAGCAACCTCTCACTTTGACACACAGGTCATGACATTAAAAGAATAATGTGAAGAATCACAAACCACTGGTTTCAGTTAGGAAAGCAAATGGCTTGCTAGGAGGGAGGGAGTGTTATTTAAGTTACGATCTGCTAACTCTCTGTATACATATACCTAGTTCCTTCCTAAAAAAAAAATAAAGAAACAAAACACCAGGTATCTAGTAATGTCCTTTAGAATGACACAAAAGAGACAAAAATCTTTGGATAGAATCATAGAACCACCAGGTTGGAAGA
>WAAB01001724.1:271755-350577 GCA_013389865.1 Piaya cayana
AGTTTGGCAGGACCTGCCTTTTGTAAACCCTTCTTGACTGGGCCTGATCACCCAGTTCTCTTGCAAGTGCTTCATGATAGCACTCAAGATCACCTGCTCCATGACTTTCCCTGGCACTGAGGTCAGGCTGACTGGCCTGTAGTTCCCCGGGTCCTCCCTGAGACCCTTCTTGTAGATGGGCACAACATCAGTCAGCCTCCAGTCCAGAGGAACTTCCCCAGTCTTCCAGGGCTGTTGGAAGATGATGGAAAGGGGTTTGCCCAGCACATCTGCCAGCTTCCTCAATACCCTGGGGTGAATCCCGTCTGGCCTCATAGACTTGTGGGTGTCTAGTTGGGCAAGCAATGTCAATGAGGCAACAATGTCAATGGTTCACAAAGGAGGGTGTCTAGAACAGTATCAATTTTAAAAAGTGGTATTATTTTGCCGTCTCCACTAAAGTTTATAAAAGCAATATTTTGTTGCAGAAGGGGTTTGCCAGTGTCACTAGTCGGTGCTGTTGTGATCCAGACACTGGAATGAGCACATTTCCTGGTGGGTGCTTTGGTAAGATGAAGATCTTGGAGCAAAGCTGCCAAAGAAAAGGAGGGAGAGACAAGACGGCACCGTGCTAGCAAAGCTGGCACACTGTCCCTCCTCTGACATGGGAAGTGTTGACAGGCTTATGAATATTATCATTTTGCTATAATTAGCCACTGCAACTGGTTTTGCTTGAAATATTTAGGAAATCTTAGTTCTGGCAAGATGAAACAATATGGTGTTTCCTTGCCCACAGCTGAGAGGAGGTAAGCCTGTCTTCATGGGTATATTCTTTAACAAGACAATTTAAGCTGCATCTCTTCCCTCTAGATGCTGGAGGTAGGAGCAACAACACTAGAGTTCTTTCCTCAGAGAAAGAAAAGTCCTGAAAAGTGATGGTAGCAGATACACTCTGAACTCAAGCGGGAAGAGGATGAGGGGCCCTTAATTCAGCAAAGCCCTCTATGCAAACCAGACATGCATTTGTAACATAATGGAGAACTTGGTCTTTATAAAGTCCATAGCAGTCTCAATTTCTCAGTTTAGCTTGTGGAATGGAACTGAGACTTGCACTCATAAGTAAACACACACATATGGGTCTACAGTTAGGGCTAAAATGCCTCCTCAATTGCACTTCTCACTGGAACTCCCCTGTCAGGTCTGCAGTGGATCTGGAAACTCTAGCTGCTTCTCTGAGTGACTGTAATGTGAAAAGGCATGAAGATATCTTTTGAGCACTGAGCAACTGGGTATTTCTGGAGCAGAAACCCCAGATGCAGCCAGCCTACAAAGTCGTAGTAAATTCCTCAAGTCCTGACAAGAAAAGCAGAAAGGATGGCATTGTCTGAAGGGTTGCCAGAGGGAAGAGTTGAAAAGCAACCCTTCTGAGCTATTTTTGGAATAGCATTAGCTTATGACACTGACAAACCTCAAAACTTTTATTGTTGTTGTTTTTATTGTTGTTACTATTATGATTTGTAAGAATGAAATTCAGCTCCTTGAGGTAGCCTGAAAAAGTGCACGAAACCATTTACTCTTAGTCTTGATTGCTCTGAGAGTCACAGAGGACTCCATCCTGCACATCAGACTCACCATATGTAGCTGAAGCTCTGATGATTAACATCAGCTTATGGAAATTTCTTTGTCTGAGTTGAGTTTCCCAGCTGTGGGTCTAAACCACATGAAATAAAGGCGGTGCCACTGTTCTTGGCATCCACTGCAAAATAAATTAAAAAGGCCGGCAAAGATGGTCACCTTTTCCAGGCAATCAACACAAGATCTCTGGACATTTCAGATTTCATGTCAGAATGAGATTATTTGGTTAATCACTGACTCACTGGCTATCTAATTTGTATAGCTATTTTGACCAGAAATTAGATTCTTTATTTCAGAAAAAGTTACAGCAAAAACATTCTTGCGTAGATATATTTGAAGGTTTAGGCTCATGGAATCCAGGTTTGATGCCAAAATAGGTATCTGTACATTCCTGGAAGTATTGTAGGAGAGGAACTGAGGAGGAGTCAGGAAGTCATAGATTAGTGAATCTGATCTCTGTGGTAGGCGAGATCTTTCTGCATTTAACAAAAAATGAGGTCACAAAACATGTGAAGAATGTTTTGTTTCTTTGTTTGTAAAAAGAAGAAAAAGAAGAAGAGGGAAAGAAAAAGGAACTTTGTCACCATGGCTTCAGAAAGGTTTGAAAAATTTAGTGTGAATGTTTGAGGAAGTGGCAAGAAATGACTCAAAATTGAAATAGTAAAATCCCCCACTTGGCATCTTAAAAGTAATAGAAAACTCACAGTACAGAAATCCAGGAGTTCCGGTACAGAAGGCAGAAGTACGTGGTAGCTACTACACAATCTGAGAATATAACAAAAAGCACCAACTTTCTGAGAGCAGAGGGGGGTTTCCATCTCTCAAGAAGGGAAGCAAAACCTTCTTGCTCCCTGAAGCTGGTCTCTGTGAACTACCTGTTCAGGAAGCAGATAGGTTCTGTCATACACAGTTTTGATACTGTGACAAGCAGACCAAAGTAAAATATAAAATATTACTGTAATTTTCCATTGAATTAAAGAAGAAACAGTCACATTTTTCTTGCTAAGTCTGTAGTAAAGCCAGTCTTTTGTAGTTCCATATTTCTAAGGAAAGAGATGTTAGCAGGCAGCAGATTCCTACTTCTTATTCATAGTAAATTCTTGAGTAGAAAGTGTCTTTCTACTGATGATAAGGATGATTTTAAAGAATTAGAGGAAGTTCCAGTTGTAAACAACCAACTTTCTTTAAATGCATACAACTAAAAGCTGGTTTTTTTGTTTCATGAGTACAACGGTGTGGTCTGGCCCAAACATGAAGACTTGACCTTGATTCTTTGGACTGGCCCATGCTCATCTTTATGTCTTGCTAATCACTGCCATGTCTAAGTACTTCTGATGTTGCACATGTGTTCCAGTGTTGGTTTCTTACTCCCTAAAGCAGTCTGAAAACTGCAGGTAACAAACACCATTCAACAGATAGGGTAGTATAACTCTATGGACATTTCTAAATTGCTTAATTAAGTATCTTGAGTGAGGGGTGCATTTCTTCTGGGTTTTGAACACTTCCTTTTCCTTATAAACCCCTTGATGTAAAACAAGCAATCAGACAAAGCAGGATACTACATCTGGGCACATGACTCAGCAGAACTGGTAGAAACATAGAAATTACTACTTTAAATACATAATATGGGATTAGACTAATGACTAAAAAAGATTGATTTACTTCAGCCTCTGTTGAGATGACCCCAAGAGAAGCCCGGCAATAATTCAGCTCTGCAAGAAAAATTTGACTCGAGAAAAGTTTTGCTGTGGAAAGAACCCTGGTTTTAAGTGTTTCAGACAACGCTGCTATGATCAGGATGCATTTTCAACTGTAGAGAATGGAAAGTAAAATCATCATAGCTCTGCACAACTCTCCTGAAAGGAAGCCTGAAGAGCAAGTTCTACCAGGGATACACACACCACATATGTTTACGAGGCAGTGTAGGGTATTGGAAGACAAAATCTAATTTGGAGGTCAGAGAAACTGCTTTCCTTTCCACAACAGTGACTGGAAGTGGAGACCATTTTCATATTGGATCCAGAAAGTAACAGAACAAGTCCTCCTGGAAACTATACAAGACAGCACTTGATTGGGAAAAGCCAATATGGATTTACCAAAGGCAAATCATACCTGACTAACCTGATCATCTTCTACAACAAAACAATAATTTCTGTCCACATGGGGAGAACAGCTTACCTGAGTTTTAGCAAAGCTAAAACTGTTTACCATGGCCTCCTCCCAGACAAACTCTCAAGATGCAGACAGAATGGGCAGTCGTGAGATGGGTAGGAAGCTGGATAACCAGCTGCACTCAGAAAGTGATGATCTGTGTTTTTCGCTTAGGCTTGTTACAAGCGGTGTCCCTCAGGGATCAACACTGGGCCCCACGCTGTTCAACATCTTCATAAATTATTTGGACAACGGCACTGAAAGCATCTTTACCAAGTTTGCTGATGATGCTAGAGTGAGTGGTAGATCTGTGTGGCTGGGGAGCAGCAACACCAAAAGGTATCTAGGGGTCCTGGTGCAACAAGCTAACTATGAGTCAGCAGTGCACTGCTACAACAATGAAGGCAAATGACATCTTGGGCTGTGTGCACAGGGGCACTACTAGCAGAGAGCTGTGGGATCATCCCACTTTACTCAGTGGTTGTCAGGCCACACTTGGAGTTCTGTGTTCAGTTTTGGTCTTCACAATTCAAGAAAGATGTGGGTAAACTGGAAAGGATCCAAAGGAGGGTCACAAAGATGATCAGAGGGCTGAAGAACCTGTCCTGTGAGTGAAGAATGAAATAATTAGATCTTTTCTCCCTGGAGAATAGACAGCGTACAGAGACCTCATCTCAATACTGCAGTACTTAAAGGGAAGCTGCAAAGAGAGTGGGGACTCTCTCCTCACAAGGAAGCACATGGATAAGTCAAGATTAAAAAGTTGTACAAGGAAAGGTTTCATCTCACTATAAAAACCTAATTTTTACATTGAGAACAATCATTCACTGGAACAACCTCCCCAGTGATGTGGTAGAGTGCCTATCACTGGAGGTTTTCAAGATGTAGTTGTACAGGGTGTTAACCCCATCTAGGATACCTTTCCCACAAAAGCTTGAACCAAATGACCTTTCAAAGTCCCTTCCAACCTGCATGGTTATTTGTTTCTGTGATAATGATTACTGGAAACTGAAAGTAGCAACTCACTGAAATGTCTTTAAAAGGGGCTTTGATTTAATATTTACTCCTCCTAATGTGTAAAAATAAAAGTCAATTTTGTATGTTTCCTCTTGGAGTCCATGCATTTCACTCGCTTGCCACCACTGTGACTTCATATTATTTATTGTTACCTGCTGGGAGTGTGTCTCCATCACAGTTGTAGTCAAAGTCACAGGTACCTTCGAAGCAAATCTTCTAATAGTTCCCATTTTCTGTACTTTGGTTCACACTGTGATGTAGTCTCGATGACCTGAACTCCTTCCAGATGAAACTGTATCCTATTCATCCTGTAAATGGGATGCAACTGGATCCTATAAATCAGTGTAAAGTAAAGAAATCAAAGGGGAGGTTAAAACACCAGGCTATGAAGTGCAGCAGCTGAGCTGAAGCACAGATTTAGCTGGTGCTGCTCTAGCCAAAGGGGCTGGTAACATCTGGAAAAGTGATGGGGCAGTAACCCTGATTCATAACGTCTAAAATCACTCCAGCGTAATTCCCACAGTTTTCTTGTCAGCACCCATAATTCCCCTGTTCTTGTAAATCGAAATAAATGATCAATGTCAAACATAACCAGAATACAGGAAACTTTCAGCTGGCTAAGGAAGTGTTTGCTGGGGGTAGGGAGGCAGCATGATTTATTCAATTCTTAGTATGTTCTCTTTAAAGTTGCACTACTGTATTAAATTCTATTTTCTTAAAACAGGAAACAATGAGAAGAGACTTGCAGGAACACCACTAGCTTCCATCTGTGAGCAATTTGAAACTTGCTTTTGGCAAATTTGTAAGCATTCCAGTTTTAAATAGACTTTGCACCAGTATTCTTACCAGCCATGCTCAGTGTTGAAATATTCAGACAACTGGATACAAAATATCGTAAACACACTTGGACTGAGGAGCGGTTGTTTTACATGTGAATGGTTATGCTCATAATCTATCTTTCACTGCTCTCCTGCAAGAGGATTGTTGTAAATACAATACTGCCAAACAAATCTGAATACAAACCAGATTTATTTCTTTGAGTTGTTTAGTAGTCAGGAAAAAAAATCTACCTCAATCTAAGCTACATCAGTTGTCCCCAGTTTCATTGTGGCTGTCTCCAATGGGTCTGAATTTAGTCTGTCTTGATAGAAATAACATTTAAAAGTATTATCTTCACCCACTGTAAGTTTTCTAGTACACAGTTTAGTGCTAATTTTATGTACAATGCAAAGGTCCTTCTAATAGGACATTGAGACTGGTATGGGTCTTTGCTGATACCAAATATCTGTATATCTTTCCTTGGAACTGCAAAAGAACACATAATCCCTTTACATTTTTAAACAAAAAGGCGAGTGGATATTCTGAGCAGAAGCTGGAGGTTAGATAAATGTTTTAGGAAAATTTGCCCTCCAGCACTACACTTCATGTATTCCTAGCTTGGAGGTATCAACTTCTTTCTATATTGTTTCAAGAAAGAAAAAAGTTAAATCTTTTCCAGTGTCCACATAATAAACTATTTCCAGTGCAGATAAGGATCTTATCCAAAGGGAATACATTTTAGAATCAAGACCACACCAGCTGATGATAGTCAAATATCAGTGAAGCAGTAAGTCTGCCTCCAACTTGCTAACAATGCAGTTCTGAGTTATGCTCTGTGCCTATTACAGCAACTGTCAGATAAATTGTCTTACTCCTTTGTAAGAAAATGAACAGGCTGTTTCCCTTTAATCCCCCACCATCCAAATGTATTTAAACAATAACATAATTAGGATAAGGATACACTGCAATATGAGTTGAAAAAGTGCTAAGGCTCAGGAAGCATCCATCATAAATCAAGTATTTAATGGTTTAAATCAAGAACTTTAAGCAACTGTCCCCAGGAATCATCAGGAAAGCAGACTGTGCAATGAAGCTTCATGAAAATTAATTTAGTAAGCAAACATTGTTATCTCATGGACTTAATGGGAATCATAAAAATAAGGTGCTGAACTTTATAATGCATTTTTATGTTCTTATGTTAAGAATGCTTTCTACAGGCCCCATAATTTTAATTTCATAATCACAGAATCACAGAATNGCAAAAGTTAATTTGGGATTTTTTTTAACTTAGGTGATTAAATCATGCCTTTCAACCACTGTTTTGATATCTATGTAAAAGGTCTTGACATCTGGAGGTGCCATGCACCTACATGACACTCAAAGTCATTCTGCAGAAAATCAAGACTATTTTATGAGAGGAAGTATGCTCCATCTGCGAAATCATCCTCTTCAAATTTTCCTCAGGCACCATAAAAGCACAAGCAACCTGGCACCACTGAGCAGATTCTCCCTTATTGCAGCTCCCCATGCTGCTCCCTCCATCTCCCAGCACAAACATTCTTTAGCCACATGAGGAAGTTCAGAGGAGCAATCCCAGCTGCAAACTTTTTTATCTGCCAGTTTAATGTTAATCTGGGTCATCTTCCCATATAAATGGTTCAGGAGCAGCAATAAGCTGATGGGGACCTGTAGATATCTTAGCATCACAGTTGAGTTATATTGACTTACAATACTCCTCACACTACAGCCTTAGCCTTCAAAATAGAGTGACTTGACAAAACACTTAAAACTGATTTTTACTTCGATGCATCTGGTATTAAGTGCACATTGCCAAAAGAACTGCAGAACCCAGCAAACAATGAGTAAGCATATATTGTCCTATCAAATTTTAGAACCTTAATGTTGGTTCTGCTTCTCTCACCTCTCCAAGACATAATTAAGGATCAGCATACTCGTGCTGCACAAAGTGGCTTAATTGTTTCAAAATATGAAAGGAATTAATTGCAAGCTTGAGTTCTTACAGGGCAATCATCTGTCTCACATGAAATGGTAGCGCAGAATTTAGGCACCAGTTAAATGCTCCTTAAATCCCTCTTAAAACCAAGAAAAGAAAGAAAGTTAAAAAAGGTACACTAGAAAGCCTGTATATCATGTGCTTCCATGTTTACTGCACATTGAACATTTTTGAAACCACAAAAATTGTACCAGAAAAAAATTATTTGGTAGCCCACTTTATTTTACTTGGGGAATTTGGATTTAGAACTGACTTAATTTAATCCCTAGAAAATGTAAAGTAATTTTACTATTCCCAGTACTTCTTGGTTTAACAGAAAGTAAATTCTTTTGAATAATTTTGCACATGAGACTAGAAATTCTTTAGTTCACAATTGCATTAAGTCTATTAAAAAAAAAAAGAAAAAATTAAAAGGATTGTTTGTTTAAAAAGGATGTTATTATGCTCATCTACAACAGCCTGTCTGGAATCTGAAAGGAACAAAAAAAGTTTAAAAAAGAGTCTAATAAGGCAGTCTGCATGCACATGGGTAGAATATCTCTATTTTTATGATGTCTCTATGAAGAGCTTCATAAATAACCAAATATTATTGCTTTAGAAATGTGAAGAGATGTTACTACATTGCACCCGGCGTACATGATCAAAATGTGAGAAGTAAGGCCTGGGTCTGTCCACCTGCACCCCTGGAAGTCAGAGTTGCATAGGTAAATGCTGATTTCCATGTTAACAAAGGAAAGAGGTGCTTTAGGCAATGTGTGAGAGTGGATTTAGATAACTCCTGTCTTAACTAAAAATGATCTGCATCACTTTAAACAAATTTCTTAACCCCTCAATGTAAAAAAAAAAAAAAGAGATGGTGTGGGAAATAAAGCCTACCTATCTCAAAAAGCATTATATATCAAATATAATAATAGTTTTTAAATGCTCTTTTTATCAAACAATTATGTTTTCTACAGGTGTAAGTACATAAATCAAGTAATTCTGTTATTAGTAGTACATTTTATGAATGTTTTAATCTCAAATGTATTTGTTGCAAATGCTAAAAACTTTGTAGTTTCACCTGGGTTAAACTGATATTACCATTAAAATAACACTGCAGTAGTTCTCCATGTCTTAAGTTTCCTGTTCACACCTTTCTTCAATTAATAGTGTATGTGGTGTTTAATTCTCACTAATTCCAACATGCCTCTGATCACAACATTGAATATCACTGCTTTCTGTGCAAGGATGAGCCATCAAGAATGAGATAATAGTGATGAAAGTTCCAAAACCAACAGAAAACTAAATCTACAGTTTAGGAAACCTTCTTCCAATGGAGATTTTTTATTTCTTTGTTTTCCCTACTAAGCCATAAAGATTGTAGCTACTATAATTTACATGAATAAAACTGCTAAACCTTATATATTATAGAACAATAACATAAACTAATTTATGTCAAGGTGAAAAAAATATTAGAGATTAAATTACAGCTAATAAATCTTCCTAAAATGTCTGTTACAGCAATAGAAAATACCTTACTTAAGCATTAATCATAAAAGCATGTAACCTACATTTGTGTAATTCACAGTCATGCTATCAGAAATTCAAGGCCAAGCTAGCAAAACAGGCATGCATTTTTCTGTTTTCTTGTTTATCTGATATAAGCATTTCAGCATATTTAAAGAAAAAGCAGGAGATGGAGGGAATTATTTAAGTACAAAGACAAGTATCTGTGCATTTGCCAGGATACACATGGACATATACATGCCTAGGTAAAACAAGTAGAAGTAATAGTTTTGATAACATTGCTGCATAAGGTTAGACATTTTGATTACTACACTGTCAAACCATTTCTTAATTTATATTTTCCATGACGGTGAACTGGTAAAGCCCAGTTTAAGAACCTCTGGGAAACTTTCAGCCAAAAACATAGGTGTTTTTCCTGACCTAGACACCGAGGTTACAGATATACACAAATTGCTGTCTGCAGGCAAGTGTCTGTGCACCAGTTGCACCTTCACAGCTGGGTGAAGTCAAAGTATTTCACTGCTTAAGCACGCCAATGTGCTTAAATATCCCAGTGCACCAAACATATGATAACACTGTAAATTGTGGAAACTCGGTCAGGCCCTCTTCCGAAAAAGAACAGTTTGCAGCAAAAAAGAGCAACTTGCAGTAACTGTGATATTTTGCAATATAGAAAATATCTGTGAAAAGGAAGGGATTCTATTCTCTGTGCCTACTAGGGACAGATGCAAAGCCGTGAACTAAAAATCAAGCAATGAAAGTTTAGGTTAGACACTGGAAAATATTTTCAGCAGTAGTAATGCTGAGGCCTGGAGCCGGTTCTCTTGGGAAGTCATGGAATCTCATTTACTGGGGGATTGTAGGAAGGGGTTACACAAACATTCCCTGAGAGTGATTCAGGACTTGATGGATCTGCCTGGAGGAGGGTTATGAACTGAAAGGTCTCCCAGGGTCCTTTCCAGACCTACTTTCTAATTCTAAATTGGTCTTGATAGAAGTTCCTGCTGAAATTGGTAAAGGTGCGTCTTTCTCTGCCAAGACTGAATTTGGTTTCGTGATTTCCTTCAGCTAGCTTGTGCTTCTTTGGACCATTGAAATAGATATTACATATCTTTCTCCTCTCTTCATAATATTTCAGTTACACAGGCTTCTTACAGTGAACTCCTAACAGAGCTTATGCAAAAATATTAACTCACAATAATCTCATTGGAAGAAGTTTTTTTTTTGTGTGTGTGTGATTGAGTTTCTTAGCTTATCAATATATTGGTTGTAGTAACCTGCTTGTGTTGACACTTCCTACTGCACTCTGCCTTGCACAGTCACATGCCTCAGCTCTGTTTTGCAGACTGATCTGAGGATATAGTTTTAAATTAGATTTTCTCAAGAAAACTAGAAGTGAGGATACTAAAGTACATGCTCTGCCCTCCAAACTTGCTTGGTAAGAATTCATGATTCAAAGCAGGGAACAACAAGTACCATGTTCTCCCTAGATATATTGCTAAAAGGAGCAAATGAGTTTTCATAAGAATGACAGATGCTAGCCAGGAGGTCTGAAAGAGGAATCTACTGCATTTGGAATTCACTCAGTGAAACAATCAGCTCTAGATGGAAACTAATACTCCAGATCTTAGGGGCTAAGTGTTATACAGTTATACAGTCAGCTTACATCAAACCTTTTGCAAAAATTAGAACATCCCAAGAAATGCACAGACATTTAGGAAAAATGCTCACAGTTTAGGACATATATGGAATTATATGAAGTTTCATAGAAGCCAAGGTATTGTCTGATCCTTTAGTCCGCCCTTTCTGAGCAGATAAGGAGTTTGGCTTCATTTCATCTCCCAGGATCATCAAGAGCACTCTTAGTTCCCCTTTAATAACAATAACTCCATTTTAGTTGCAGGAGGCTAAGGCACAGGAAGAGATCATAGATGAAATTTGCATGATGAAACTGTAGCACACAAAGGAGCAGATGTAATTTATTGTCAGAACTATGAGTTTTTTCTAGGACAAATTCACTTTCTAAATGCCTTTCACTTTTTCTCCTTTAAACATTCAGTTCTCTATAAACAGCTAACCTTTTCATATTTTTATTACAACTATTGAATATTACAACTAGACTGTTATTGCTAACAGCATCATCTTTAGCATCATTCTTTGCCTTAATTTTAGCCACAACTGAAGGTAAAAAGTCATATGACATGCAGTGTATATACATATATAGAGAGATAATTCCTCTTGTGAGAGCTTTACCACCTGATCATGCAGAAATGAAATTAAACATCTTGAACAGAGTCCCACAGTTAATCTGTGGCAGAGTGAGGATTCCATTACAGACCTACTGGATCCCTGCCCAGTGCTCTCCTAATCAGCTTATTTCTACCTCTGTATTTACCCTGTCTTAAACACAGATAAATAAAGTTTGCACAGACTGCTAATAAATTTGTGTCTACTTGAGGTGTTGTAAAGCAATTATATTCCATCCAATCTTACCTGAGAGTTTCTAGAGTCAGTCTTCATTTTTCAGCAGTCCTTGCAGAGCACTTGAATAAAAACAAACTCTGTGGTCTGTGTAGGTAGAAATCAGCCTTGTCCAGTTTGGACCCCAAAGAGGAACATTTGCAATTAGAAAAGAAGGCAATAATATCTTTTACTGAACAGTTATTCGTCTATATTTAGAACACAGGTTCATTCAACTGTCTATACAATCTGTCCAGCCACCCAAATGTGCTGGCTTG
The DNA here is from genome assembly GCA_013389865.1 of Piaya cayana. Taxonomy (NCBI): domain Eukaryota; kingdom Metazoa; phylum Chordata; class Aves; order Cuculiformes; family Coccyzidae; genus Piaya; species Piaya cayana. The sequence goes on from WAAB01001724.1 coordinate 283,615, forward strand.
CGAGGCACAAAGGCAAATCTAAAAGTCCAATCTAAAGAGGAGTAGTGCTGTGATGCAATGTCACCTAAAGCTGGAGGAAAACATTCTATTTACTACTCACTCTTACAGCTTCCTTAAAAGCAGTGTAAGGCAGTGTACAGAGTAAAGCTAAGCTGCCATATGAAGATAAGCAAAGGAAATTTAGCTATAGCTGAAGTGACAATGACTCGTTTTACCAGAAAAGCTGTCGGTGAGAGGCAGATTTTTCATATCCTGTAGATAGCAGTAAGATTTTGGTACGGAAGCTGCTAAAGACTTCTGAGTTTTCAGGTGTTAATACCTGATGTGTAAGGTTCAGCCCTTAAGAAATCTGGAAAAGAAGGAAACCCATGAACCTTTCTGGATTGAAACAATGTTAAGGTAAGCTACATTTTTGAAATTTAGAGATTGGGGTTGTTTCTGGTTTTGGTGTTCCCATGAAATCTCATTCAAGGGAGAAAAGTAAAAATACTCAGAGGTTTAGTTCAAAAGCTTTGGGAGATCTACTTCAGTCTTTCTTTCCTTTCATTTCTTGTCCTCGATACATTAGCATGTGTGTTACGATCTGAGCAGATATAGCACACTTCTTGTAGAGGGCTTTTGTCAATATTTTTATTTTTAAAAAATAATCAGTGATTTTTTTAGTTTATTGAAGAGACAAAATTATCCTTAATGTTCTACACAAAACAGAAAAAAAGAAATTTAGTTCTGTAAAACCAATAATATTGCCTTTTGCTTCATTACTTGTAAGAATTACTTATAAGAATCAAATTCTGTCTGTCCCAACCTTCATCTCTGGGAAGGGCACAGATGTCCTCTTGACTGACTGCACTGACAAAGTCAACCTGGAGCTTGTGCTGAGGGGAGCAGGAAGAAATGATCTTCTCATTTGGGCTAATCCTTCTAGTTCTTTCTGTACAACCATTAAAATAACATTAGGGTACATGTGGATTTATGGAGTCTTTATTGACCATATACCATCTAAGCAGAAATCATTCAGGTTCTGATTCACACCAGCTCTCCATTAATATTTTAGGCCTTCCAAGAATTTCCTTCTGTGACAAAAATGGCTTAGTCAACCCTTTTATTTCTCTTTTCTCCTTTACCCCGTTACCAAAGTCTGGTTGCTCATCATTCTTCCCATCACTCTCTTAGCAGAGTCCATCCAACCATTATTATTTGGCCACTCAGTGAGCCAGATCAGGGTTAAAAAATGATAAAAAACCAAAACCCACTGCAGCATATAAACTTAATTCAAGAACATCTGTACTGGATCAGGGCACAAGTCCATTTGGTCTGGTGTCCTGCCTCCAGCAGCAGAGCAAACACAGCAGATGTTACCCAAGAAAGGATGCAAGGACAGGGCAAACACACAGGAATGCTTCCTAGGAATGCTCTCCCAGCCTCCTGTGACTTATGACTCAGAGATATCTTGAGTAAAAGTTAATGTTTTTATATTTAATAATCCTTGGTGGATTTTTCCTTCATTTAAATTCCTGATTTTTTAAAAAATGAGAAGTACTTGCAACCCTACCATGCTATCGACCATAGCATAACTGTGCATTATGCAAGCAATGAAGTGCCTCTTTCTGTTTACTAGAGATGAAGTAACCATTAATTTCATGTCCTTTGATTTTTATATTGGAAGTGTCATTCAACACATTCACCTTTCTCATTTCACTGTCTATGTTATAGAACATTGTTGTATCTCGCTCACTCAGCTCTTTCCCAGATATTAGAGGTCTTACGATACCCATATGGGACTGCTCTATCTCAAGGGTCCAGTCGAGAGAGCAGTGCAATGCAGGTATATATGTGCATGGTCAGGGATCCTGAATGCTTAAATTGGCCCCAATGAGGAAAGAAATGCTAAGAAAATTAAGCCTTTAATTAATAAGAAATGTGCATCGAGGTAGGCAGCCTTTCCTACTGAACCTGACTTGGACACTTCATTCTCCACCTTCCCTCCTGCTTCCTTTATCACTGCTTGCCCATGTCAGCTAATGTCTAAACTAGCTCTGCTGCTCTGTAAGCAAATAAAGAAGCCAACTGAATGGTTTGATACATCTCATTTCCTTATCCCATCACTCAGTCCTCAACTGTCTTCTATTTTCTATTTTATATCTGAATGTATTTTTCTCTTCTCCCCTATGGGAAGCTGCAAATATTTTTTGAAGAATCTATTACAGCTAGTTGAAATGTTCACTAAAATTCAATGTTTAGTACATCTTTCTGCTCTTCTAAATATAAAATATTTTTTTACCTTACTTTGGCTTGTTTTGAATAGATCTCTCCGTACTTCTTGTTTCCCGTTTGTTTATATTTCTTAAAAGTCTCAAATCTGCTTTTTACTTCACTATCTAACTAACTTGGCCTTTGTCATTCTTTCCCTCTGCTTACAGTAGGACTTAGTTTGCAGGCTCTTGCCAAACATGCTTTTTAGAAATATTTTCCCATCTCAAAATGTCCCAATCAGAATTATATGATTCATTAAATGTTGTCTTAAATGCATCTCCTCTAATGTTGAGATACTTATGTTTTCTCCAGTCCTTCCTCAGTCAAACACCAAGACCCATGAGAAAGCCAACACTCTTTGTTCTCCTGCCTACATTTTGCTTATTTGAGAGCAAGCTGAGCTGCAACTCCATGTACTCGCAGCCACAGACGTTTCCCATAACACAAAATCCAGAGCTGTATCGAGGAGCAGGATGGGCTCTCATATTCAGCTCTGTGGGTGGCTTTTTTTAGTAGCACTTTACATCAAGCAACCTCAAAGAACATACCGTGCTTTCTTTTTAAGTTGAATCATTTCTGAAGATCCAAAACACCTGAGACATGGGCAGAATTCAGGGTTTCAAAGACTGTCTCATTTCAGACCCCTCTGCTTGCCTGAGCACAAGCCCAGGAGACACCAAACACTGGATTATACAAGGTCTTGCCACTTCCCTGTGCTGGAAGGGATAAATCTCTGTGTTCAGCTCTGTAGGGACAACTCTCTATGGGACACATCTTTGTGGGGACAACTGTCTGAGAGGAGCCATTAAAATTAGGGTTAGGCTTACAGTGAGGCTTAGGCTTAGTGTTAGGCTCATAGTCATGCCTTGGGTAGGGTTAGAGTTGTCTCTGTGGAATGTTGCCATCATGCAGAGTTGTCCCCATGGAGAGTTATCCCTGAGGACAATTGTCCCACAGGGTTGGCTGCAGACAGTTGTCCCCACAGACAGTTGTCCTGTGGAGTTGGCTAGGTTGTCCTCAACCTTCCCTGTGCTCTTGTAGGTCAGGAAAAGCAGTGCTGTAACCCAGAGAAAATGCTTCCAGTGGAATTTTCTGGGTGCACAATATGACCACAGAATCACAGAACCACAGAATCACCGGGTTGGAAAAGACCCATCGGATCATCGAGTCCAACCACTCCCACAAAACACTATGTCCCTCAGGACCTCGTCTACTCGTAACTTAAACACCTCCAGGGAAGGTAAATCAACCACCTCCCTGGGCAGCATATTCCAGTGCCTAATGACCCTTTCCGTAAAAAACTTCCTCCTAATCTCTAACCTAAACCTCCCCTGGCGGAGCTTGAGGCCATTCCCCCTTGTCCTGTCCCCTGACACCTGGGAGAAGAGGCCAGCTCCCTCCTCTCTACAACCTCCCTTCAGGTATTTGTAGAGAGCAATGAGGTCTCCCCTCAGCCTCCTCTTCTCCAGGCTAAACAGCCCCAGCTCTCTCAGCCGCTCCTCATAAGGCCTGTTCTCGAGCCCCTTCACCAGTTTTGTTGCTCTTCTCTGGACACTCTCCAGAGCATCAACATCCTTCTTGTGGTGAGGGGCCCAGAACTGCACACAGTATTCAAGGAGCGGTCTCACCAGTGCCGAGTACAGAGGGAGAATAACCTCCCTGGACCTGCTGGTCACACTGTTTCTGATACAAGCCAGGATGCCATTGGCCTTCTTTCATTGGCCAAAAGAGTTAGGAATGACACGAGCTGATTTGAAATGCATATACTCATACCTGAGTAACAGAAGGTATGTCTTAAAATGACTTTTCATGCACTCTTTGAGGGACTCTTCTTACCCAGTCTGGAAGTGGGAGAAATAAGGATGAAAAACTCCTCTCTAAATAATTCTCTGGCTTGTATTTTGTGTCATTATGTCATATTTATGTAGCACATGGACAACTCATAGATTTTGGTACAGAAATAGTTTTCAGCTGCATGCAGCTATCCCTGTTCTTAATGGAGCAAAGCAGTGGATATACAGGAAGAAATTTTCAATGGGGAAACTAAAGAAAAATCATTTTGCATTAATTTTTTTTAATATCATTCCCTTTTTTTGCAGGATCCATTTCATAGAATCATAGAATCATTGAATAGTTTGGGTTGGAAGGGATTGTAAATATCACCCAGCTCCAATCCCCCTGCCATGGGCAGGGACATATCCTACAAGATCATGGTTCCCAACGTCCCACACAACCTGGCCTTGAACACCCACAGGGATGGGGCAGCCACAGCTTCCCTGGGCAACCTGTTCCAGTGCCTCACCTCCCTCACGGTGAAGAAATTCTTCCTTATGTCTAGTCTAAATCTGCCCTTCTCCAGTTTATACCCATTGCCCCTAGTCCTATCACTACAAGTCCCTCCCCAGCTGTCTTGTAGGCCCCTTCCAGGTGCTGGAAGGTTGCTATAAGATGATTTTGGAATAATTTGTGGAAATAATTGCATGTTGTTGTGAAAATTAAAGTTTTATCGCTGTTCCTGGGGAGACAGCGCACAGACTGACCAGGCAATTTACTTCTCCCTGCTTTGAAGGAGTTGTGGCTGCATCTTGTCTATGGGGCATTTTCTTTTGCAGGATTTTTTTTTTTCCATTTTCCTTGAGGTATATACAGGGGTCACTTCACACCTACAGTTTAAGCCATGAGACAGTGTGACAGCAGGGTAGGTCTATAGAAGCTCACTGGAAGGGAAACTTCGGTGGCATCTCACCCCATCCCCTTCTCCCCCCTACCTCGCCTGACAGTTCCCATTGTCTTTTTTCATTTATCGTGTAAAGGAGAAACCTTGTTTTGCTTCTGCACAGAAACAGGAGGATCTAAATAAGTTTTTCCACACATGCATGGCTACTTCAAGTAGCTGGGACTCTTACATCAAATATGTCCTGATTTGCTTCCTCTGAGGGGCTGTGGAAAACATCCCACAGCCACCTGAGGTACCCACCCCCACCACCCCCAGTGCCACTGTTGCTTCTTGCCCTTAACTTCCATCAGGTGGCATTAACTGTGGCAGACAAAATATTTACTCTGTTTCTTTCTGCAGACTCATTGATGCCTTTCTGCCTGGCTTGTCCACAGGACCCCACAACCTCACATGGCAGCGCTGCTTTCTGCCTCCCTTACCATGAGTGCAGTGAGCTGAGCTTTAAAAGTAGGCACTTCAAATTAGTAATCATACAAACAGGCTCCTTTTATCTCCTTTAAGAGCTGTTTATGTCTTGTCTCAGAGCTTATCTTGCTTTTCTTTTGCACTACCTTTAAAAGCAAGACTGACAGAAACTATTAACTTGCTTCTGGCTGCATCGGATAGAAGTAGATTAACATAGCTGGATCCAACCCTGGGTAGCCGAGCCTGGAAATATATGTTAACACAACCCCTACAAGGTATAAGAATGAGTCATTTGTGTTGATCTTTTTCAGGTTGATACATTTGTGATTAACTCTTTTGTGCAGAGGCTGGACTCTAAGAAGCTAATACACGGCAGGATGCTGATAGAAAACTTCCCGAGGAATCAGCCCACCCTCTCCCTATGCACAGCCCTTCTCCTGCCTGTGCTGGCGTTTAGTGGGGACTTCTGTTTCCCCTCCATCTCCTTTGGGATTTTTTTTTTTGTTTCCACTCATAACACCACAAAAATAGCGGGCGACAAAGTCCCCAGGGCCCCAGAGTGGGAAACTGTATGGCTAGGGAAGAAAGGAGAGCTTTAATCCAAGAAAGGTTTGGTACAATCCACTCAGCTGAGACAAAGGGGTAGGTAAAATCTAACATATGAACATGAAAATCCAAGTTGCATGCAATTAATTAAACTCCAAAATAGGTGCAAAAGAAACATTACTGAATCACTCGCAAGCTGTTTGATTATTTTTCTTTATGGGTGGAGATTTGAGATTTCAGCATGGGCTTATTAGTGTAAAATTAATGTGAGTAAATTGTGAAAAGATAAAAACCAAATAAACATAAACATACATCTACTTTGTCAGGGAGCTATAAATTACAACGTGCAAGAGGGATCCAGGGGATTCTAGATTTAGCAATTGTCTTTTGAGAAGCAGATAGCAAATTTTTATATTTTAACAAAGAAAAATACATCAAATCTTGAAATTTCAATGTTTTCCCCTTGGAGGGGCTGGCTGGAGGAGCTGAAGCAAAGGGCAGGGGAGAACAGTGATTGCATTAGTTCTGCACGTGGGACATGTGCTCCCCACTCACGTTCCTTCCCAGGCTTCCAGCTGATGGAAGGACTGACCCTCCAACCTCTTCATGCCCGAACTCCACTGTTAACTGGGTTGAGATAACATTGTTTGTCTGTCTCAAAGTTGTGGGATAAAAAGCATGAGCCTTCGTGAGGGCTCAACACAGCACTGTGGAGAGCAGTGAGAAATTTCTTCCTGGTTAAAATGAGGGGTCCAGAGTAAGTTATTGCTAGCAAAGTATATATGCTGGATCAGCTGGAAGCAAGAGAGAAATAACATCAATAGAGATATTGTAGGGTTTGCATCTGAATTCCAAACAACTCCTGATGCAAGAAATAGTTACTATCACAAAATCACTCCTTATTAAGTTTATTTTTTACTGTTGGGTTTCTTTTTTTCCTTTGACAAGGCGTCAATCCAGGACAATCTTACACATAACAGTTTTAAAATCTCACACACCTCTAGGCAGCATGAAAACTTCTATACAGCATAATTCTTTGAAGACTATAAATCAGACCATCTGAGATATATACCTATACATTTTAATAAGAACGCGATAGACCTATCCTTTGTCCAATGACATTTTTTAATATTTCCACCACATCTCATTTCATATCAAGGTAAATGAATGAAAGAGAACACTGTTGTCTTAGCAGTGATACTGAAAATGCTGGCAAATAAAACTCTTTTAGAATCATTTTGGAGTTTCAGAAAGCAAACATCCTTTATCAGGCCTGGTGATGTGCGGGAGTGATCTCCATCAATCACGTGCAACAAGACAAAGGCTGTTACAGAATATATTTCCAGCTTACATGCAAGTGTATAGATTTTTTTCAGAAATGTTAAGCATATCCTATTACTTTCCAATTTTTCTAATTTTAATATTAGAAAACTTTGCAACAGTCAAAACTCTTGCTGATCTGGAGCTGACTCCAGCTCTTTGCTTGACCTTGGCCTTAAGATGGGTGAAAACCCCAAACAGAGGTGATTACAGAAGAAGAGACATCTGTTTAGCACATATCATACTTCACACAATATATTATCATTTTCAAAGAAAGGATAGTGTCTGAAAAATACCATTTTAAGGAAAACATACTAGAGAAAGCTACTAGCTACTAGAGAAAGAAAACATGCTATCAGAGTGACGTTCTGCCTAACTTTCAAAACCCACAACTGCTTAGACGAAACTTAACTGTACTTTACCTTAGATCAGAAGATTCCACTTTGAAATATTCCACATATTGTATCTGCAGCAAACAAATGAAAACAAAAAATTCTACCATGGACTGAAGAAAAACATAATTCATTTTGTCAGGCTTCTTGTCAACAGCTTTACATTGCAGCTCCACTTATCTTATGTTCTAGGGTTACACTCAGATAAGCAAGGCTAAGTGAAGCAATTTTCGACATCCTCACCAGACAAGCCAGAGGCATGACTTGACTTTAGATAACAGGTAAATGAGATTTAAAGGAGTTTATTATTATTGTAATTATTGTTGTTGTTGTTGTAATTTTAACAATTAGCATGATTAAATACTGGAGCAAATTGGTAGAGGAAGCTGTATCTCTTCCAACACTTCGAGTCTTCGGATGGTGTTTAGTGCCTAACTTGTGGGCATCTTTTAGCTAAACACAAATTCAGGGGCTTCAAACGATTGCTTTGGAGCTCTATGGCTTGTGTAATGGATTTTAGGCAAGGTGATCCTAGAACCGAGGTATAAGTACATGTCTGATTGTTGCCTTTATTTTTAACCTTCACTGCCTAGGATATGTTCTCTTGGTATCATCAGCATGAACTAAATCTCAATAAAGCTGCTAAAACTGATTTCATTAGACCACCTGCAGGACTGCCTGAGCCTGAGATGCCCTTGGGTGAAATGCTGGCCCTATCATCAGGTCCGAGACAGCCGAATGCCCTGTAGCTGCTGTTGTGTCTTCCAGCTCTGCAGAATGGGACATTTCACCTCACTCCAGGCATCTACAGCCTGGCAACCAAATTAAGCCTTCAGGGTTTAAAAGTGCTCAGAAAAGCTGATGCCTTCCTGGTCCAAAAGATAAGCAGGAAAACGTCAGTGAGTTTCCCCACTTGTAAGTGATAGAGGCTTATTTCTGCTTTGCACCAGAGCTGTAGAGGTGACTCCAGCACTGCTCAAGTCTTTGTTGTCATAATAATCATGCAAAGAAAGTAAGCTAGGCTATAAACTTTAAGCCCCCAGCTCTAGCAAACTAGCAACTCACATTGCTAGTTTTATTTTGTACTATTTTGGCCATTTGGCTATAGTTCACATAGAGCTGCAGTTGTGTCTGGGCTTTTCCTCTTAAGTCCATAATGTCACAAAGCCACTAGGGCACAGGAAAGAGCATGGGGTTTGCTGTGAGAATGAGCCCTAGGAGAGCAAGCAATGCACAAAGAAGAAACTATATTTGCATTACACATTCCTACATGTGCAGAAAATAAGGTCTTTCAGTTGATTCCTCTTAGATTGGTGCATCAGTTTGCTATTTTCAGTACGAAGCAGGGCACAGTAGTTCATAAAATATGCTAATGAATATACATATATAAATTTAGAAGTATTTCAAGGAGTACGTGTAAAGAAGTTCAAAGATTGTTTGCAAGGTTTTGTCCTTAAGGGGTTAGTTTAGTTTTCTGGGACTGGAGAAATAACCTTTTAGTTGCTCATATCTCTCGTCTCATTTTATATCAAACCTCCAGCATTGTACTGGCAGCATTTGAAAACATTATTGTTTTGGTGGAAATGTCACATACCTAATGGTTCTATGGGGAGAAGAAATAGACTGCTTTAGTTGGGAAAAAAAAAATGCATGCAATAAAATTATGAAGGAATAAATGAGGACTTGCAGCCCAAAGGAATGCAATGTTGAGCATATAGTGTCAGATTTGCCTGTGTGGGTAGGATAGCTTGCCTGTTTATTTCTAGACAGTTGACAAATCTGTTCCCACGCCTGGAGGCTGAAGAGCCAGCTCAGCACAGGAGAGGCGGTGGGTATGCAGCCCAGCCTATTGGAAATGGGAGGATTTCCCCAACAGGCAAGGAAACAAAACCAAATTAAGCTATAGTTATCCCAGGTGATAGTCAGGAGATTTGTGCTGCTGTTTATAAATTCAAGAGGATGTGTTCCCAGAGCTGCATTTCAATGACTCCTTTGCCAGGGCCTCCTGGCTTGGTCTAACCTTTATAGAGACTCAAGATGTTCAAACCAGTGGCTGGGAGTTGGGCAACAGAAGGCTTGAGGCATCCTTTTATTGCTGTGTAGCTATAACCACCAAATGGGAAATGTGCTTGTCACACCATCTGCTCCCTAAGAAGGAGAACTAAGGAATTTTTTCAAGGAAAAAGACTGAAGTGAATAAATGCAAAACATTTTAGATAATGTAGAGAGAAATCAGTGGAACCTGAACACGTATAGGGAATGTGTGAGAGAGTGGGGTGCCTCTAGTCCTCACTGCAAAGCCTGGAGCCTGATTTTCAGCTCTGATATATGGCATCATTACCCAGCATGACAGCCTGTCTAGCTTTCCGTTTAGATCCAGGCTAACATTTGTCTTGGCGTAAACAAGGAGCAGTCTGGGACCTACTCCTCATTCAGTTTGGTATGGCCAGTATGAGAATCTGCCCCTTAAAACTCCTCATCGCTGGGAGTTTGAAGTAAAATTTTTGGCTCAGAGCTTTTAAATGTCAGCCAGTTGTGGCAGCCTTTTAATTTCTGCTCCTTTCTGTTTATCAACACCTTTCCCAGCTCTTGCTGCTCTACCAAACTGGAGGAGCCAAAACTTGTCCTTCTGGACTCATCCCAACTACAGACCTAATTTAAATTTTCCTAAATCAAGCCACAGCTGAAGTTGTTTCTGAAAAATAACACAGGCCAATGCTCTTAGTCTGTAAACCTCTTTAGATTTTCTTTCTCTGAAATCTCAAAAGCATTCCCTGATTTACCTAAATTAACCTCCCCTATAGATACCCCAAAACAGAACATCTCAAATACTCTTTGGCCCATGTTTCCACATAAAGGTCAATCTGTAAACCACTAAGAACAGAAACAAAGATATTTTTCATGGCCAACATACAGTAGGACTCTCACAGAAAGCTAAATTTGCTCATTTCCGAAACCGTCTTTTATTAACTGCATTTATATAGAGGCCTTTATTTAATAGGAAGCTTTGAGACCTTATTTAATTTATAGATCTTGGTTGGAACAATAGCAGCAGCTCAGGCTGTGAAATGCCACTTTGTTGCTTTTTCCCTGCTGCTGCCCAGGGTGTGAATGATCATGATGGTGTCTATTTGGCTTCAACATGTCAGATACAAACCAGAGGGGATTCTGAAGAAAGAAACTGGTGTCATTCATTTCCAAGGCCTGATTCATTATGCATTCAGTGATGAATTTGTTCTGGTTTTAAATTCTGCCGCTACTACTTACACCCATACCTGGTGTGAACTTGAGGAGCTGTGAACAGATCTCAGTCTTGCAGGTAGTAGATTTTTCAAGAAAAAGATTACATAGAAAATTTGGAAATACAGTTTATACACACGCGGTAAATGGTACAAACGCAAATAGCAACCTGCTTGTTAAGCTCTCTTACAGACTGGACCCAGTCAGACCACCTACAATGTCAGACTAAGACTGTCATGAAGGAGAATCACAGTCAGACTTGAGGACTGATCTCTGCCTTCAATAGCAAGTTCCCCGGCCTTTACACAGCATGGTGATGCAGAAATACTGCACTACTTAGTACAATGTGGACATGTGCAATTACTGTTGCAAGAAGGGCTTATCTAAAAGCCTCATCTGGGGTCAGTGGAATGTAGAGCCATGGTACAAAGAGACTGAAGCCCAGACAGTTAGAAACAAAACTGGAAATGGTTTTGGCCACAATTAGGCACTTCAACACTGCACTCCTGGAACTATCTGTGTTGGGAATGGGTCATTGACTCACCTGCACTTCTAACTGTCTGCTTGGAGCTCACTGAACCAAGATCACCTTGACCCTGGAGTAACAGCACATTTCCTAGGGCTCAAGTTCATGCCATGGCTGGAAGCAGACTAGGACTACACCACACAGCAGGGTCCTGACTCCGGTCATCACTATGGAACAAAGCTCTTCAGAGCTGAGAGAGGTAAGGCACAACTCACTGCTATTCACAATACATGGATTAAGAATAGAGTGAGATCTAAGATACATATGAGAGAACTAACATGGCAAAAGTCAAGGGAAGCTGGGCCTCTCGCTTGCAAAGTTTGCTACCATGTGCAAAAACGTTTACATGCAGCTAGGCCAGGTTCACTGTCCTGGGTTTTGCCAAATGGCAGAAGCAGCAACCTGTGTGCCAAGCCCACATCACCCTGCAGGGCCACATCTGGAACTGCTCAGGGCTTCCAGGCTGTTGCCATCCTCTGGTTTAGCTCCAATGCAGCATGAGACCTGCTTTGCTCAGGAAGGTGCTTGGGCAGAGGGAACTCCCTGACTTGAAGTCTCCCTCCAAACCCATTGCAGCCACAGGAAACACATGTACTTTGCAAACCCTCAGGGAACATAACATGAATTGCTTAGGAAATGTCAGCTGCTCCTCTTTCATTCCTCATACCTCATCAACTGGCATTCTATGTCTAAACCCTCGGGTCTGGATGAGCTGTACACCTCACCTTTGAACTGCTATGGAGCCCAAGTTCACCCCTCACTGTGAATTAAAATAGCCTTATTTCACTTACCTCATGGCTATGCTTACAAGGAGAAACAAGCTGCATCTGCATCTTCCCTTTCCTGTTATATGCTTGGTATTGGAGAAAGGTAGGAAGACTGAATCATTGGTGTGGGTCTCCTCCAGCACAAAATTCCCTCCTGCAGAGTAGTTTGTGGCTCCCTCATGAGATCAGGTTCTGCAGAATTAAAAGTCTGGATGCCTAGAATGAACATTCCTGTTTTCCATTCCTGTTTTCCATTTCTGCTGCCTTTCTGCACTTACACCCCTTGCAGCTGCAGAGCTTGGCTAGACTAACCTTCAAAAGAATTACTACTACTAAGGAAAGAGCATTTTGGGGAGTCCTATAAGCAAAGAATATAGAAGGGGATGTTCAAAGCTTAAGCCCCAGCCAGATCTTGCCTGGGAATTTCCTCAGTATTCAGGTGAAGCCCCAAAGCAGAAATAGTTTCCATATACATCCAGGCAGGAGTAACCCTTTCTCAGGTGGTCTCTGGTTTCTGGCACAACAGACCTCAGCTGAGTTCAGTTGTGCTTTTGTCCCTCAGAGATATACTGCCTGTATTAAACACAACCCTGTATAAATTTTATTTCCTTCCCTTGAACCTCATTAATGAAGTGTTTTGCTTTCAATTGGCAGGGACAAAATTCTGCTCCATGAAGCCATCTGGGATGCTTGGGCCTCCTCTTGACATGATGGCCAAATACAGGTTACATTGTCATGTACCACTTTTTTAAAGGTTTCCAAATAGGCATTTGCAGTAAAGTAAATAGAGCAGGTTTGATTCTGGGAATAAATTATTTTCTCCAGTTTTACAATGACATAGCTGAAATTTGAGACAGCAGTCATTATTTCTGCGGATGTAAGGTATAGTGCATATTTAATTTGGCTTTAACTGATTAGTGCAAAAAGGCTATTCTTGTGTTGTCAGCTATCATCCCATAAAATTATTTTTTTACCAGCATTCCTGAACTGCCCTCTGAATTGGTCTGTTCTCATACACTGAAGTTACAATCTGAGTTTATCCCTTCATTAGTCTGTTCCTCTCTTCAGGATGTGTATCTCTATTAGTTTGCCCCTATTCCAGCCTGAAGTATCAGGCGATGCTATTTCTGCTGCCATTAGTTGCTCATCTTTTTGTTCCACTTGGCCTTCAAAGTGATCCAGGCTTTTGGTATTAGGGGCCAGATACCAGCCTCAGGACACTATTCCCATGTGCTAGAAACACCTAAGAATATAATAACAGGACAGAGAAAAACTAATGTCCCCATAGGCAGCAGACCTTGGGACTAGAGTCTTTTAATCTACCATCCTCTAAAGGTGCTGATGGTATAATGGATAGTTGAGTAGCAAGATGTCATGGCCAATTACTTTTCTTCTCTGCTGCCACAACAGTCTTGATGGAGCACATTTCACTGTCCATGCTGAAAACCTGGCAAATAGAGGAACATGCTCCCAGTTTTCTGGGAGGTAATGTTGTCCCAGATATACTCCAGCAGACAATGCTTAGGTAACAATATGGGAGCCCAAGGTTTTGCTGTATTGCAGGAATTAGCTCTTACATAGTCACTTCTCTTCCCAGACTGCAAAACAATAAGAAAGATCACCACAACTTCCACATTCAACTTATAGATGGCAAAGTCAAGGTACAGCAAGCTTAGAGGTAAGTCCAAGGTAATTTAGTAAACAAGCCAGAGACTCAGAAACAGCCCTGACACAATGTCCTATGGCAACCTGAACAGCCCCTTTTGTGCCCAGAGTTGACATTCTCAACTATAAAAGGGGTCTTAGCAAGTTCCTCCCAGAACAGGTGACTCATCACACACAAATGTATTCCTTACTTACCTTTCCCAATGTCTTCATGAAGGGCTGGAGTAACACCATTTGAAAATAAGTCCAGAGGAAAGTTAAGCAAATAAAGGATGTATGCAGGCAGCTGCATCTGAACCTGGCTGTTGATATTCACTCACCTGAAAAACCACTGGAGACTGCATAGATTTTGAAACCACATTCTATATGCTGATGATTTATCATTCAACAGCATACTTCATTAACAACAGATTTTCCTGCAACTTTTGCAGTTGGATTTTCCAGATAAAGAAGCCTCACAGGCATCATAGCTTGGAGATAAGGAAGGAAGAGTGGCAGGCTAAGCTGCCATTACAGGAAATACTGTTAAACAGGCTTGAAGAAGTCATCTAGGCTACTCTTTTGTGCCAATGTAACTTCAAATATATATATATATATGTATTCCTTCACATATATTTCTCCTTTCTGATAAAGGAAAGCAGTCTATTTGAGTCCTTAATTGTCCTTATGGTTAGAAAATCACTGCAGCTGTCAAGTCTGCCATATAGACTAATTGATTCCTGGTGCCTCAAATATTTTTGGAAAAAGATGATGTCTTTAGTTAATTACTTTAGTAGGCACAATGTTATTATGTCTGTCCCAGGTACATTAATTCAACATATTTGTTCATATTTCAAATAAATAATGCAAGTTGCTGCATATTATTATATGTTAAAGTAACTAGAGAGGCACTCTATATAAGCTGCCTATGCCAATTTTTATTGTTGCGATAATAAAATCAATTGATTTAGCAGTTCAGGCTATTTCTGTGATTATCTTTTTTGATTCAACAGAAATTTCTTTATTAAATCATCACCTGTACCAACTTTACCAGGTCTTCACCTGGAGACTAATAGATTAATGGAAAAAGACATTTCAAAAAGGAGGGGCTGTTCCTTTCATTCTGCCTTAATTTTTCATAAACTTTGAAAAGTCATAACAGGAAATAAATGTAAAGGCATCTCAGGAAGTCATTTAATCCAGCTCCAGGGCTGAAATTGAACACAGAATTTATAAAAAATAATGGAAGGCAGCATAGTGAATTACTTTCCTCCTGAGTCACCTGAATTTCCTTCCTTTAAAGGATTCCAATACTTTGGTAAACACAAGCTTATCCTTATAAAAGCCGTTTTTGTTTGTAGAAACCTTTAAATTATGCTCTTCCTTCTATTGAACGGATTCTTTGATACTGCAAACTCCATTGTACAACTAGTTCTCCTTCAGGACTATGAAAACATGCAGGTTTTTCATAACAACTTCTTAAACTGTGAGTGACATCACCATGTCTTTCAGAGGCCAGTGATCTTTTTGTCTTAGAAAATTTGGTGTGAAGGGACTCCAGCTCATGTTGCTTAATTGCTATGCCAAATGCTTCCATTCATACAAGTAACGTGAATTAAGTTTGACTCCTTCCCTGCATCAATGTGTTGACCTAAAGAAATCAAGAGGGGAGCTAGGCAGAAAATTGGAAGTATTCTAAAATAAAATAGTAATAGAAATCACTGGTGCACATCACCAAGAAGTAAACTGGATTGCATCTCTGAGAATAAACCTTATTCACCAATTAAAATGCATAGAGGTTGCTTTGTTTTAAAGGACTGGAAATGTGGAGAACACTATTCTAATATCTTTAAAGTGGTCAAACAAACAGAATAGTCGGGCCTCTCTAGACTGACACCTAGAGGAGTTACTTGCAATTTGGACAGCCTTTCTGGAACAAAGGGTAGAGACTGGGAAGTCCTCTGGTACTGAGACTGGCACAGGTTGTCTGTGGCCAACCACACTGAGCCCTCAGAGACTGGGTGATAAAACACTGAAGTAAAGTCACTGCAACTAAAAGATAAAGTAACTGTGGGGTAAATCAATCCTAACTGCATGCAAAATGATTTGACATACTACTGAGCAGTGGGATCATGGGTTAGGGTTGGTAATTCTGCACAGTTTATTTAACCTCAGTAGAAGTCAAAAAGCAAATTAAAATTTATAAATTATCAGAAGGAATATACATCAAAGCAGAGAATGTCATTATGCAGTTTTATAAATCCAAGATTAGTCCATACCATGAAAACTGTGCTCATCACAGGGAAGGTTCCCTCATCTCAAAAAAAGAGCATATAATGTAATGAAAAGATACAGAAAGGGCAAGACAGGTGATGAAAGACCTGAAATAACTCCTGTATGAGGAAAGATGATGTGCAGTGGGAAGCTTTAACCTATGGAGATTACTTAGTTTTTCAACATTGTCCTACAATCTTCATAGTCACAAGAAGGCATCTTCTTCACGATGTGACAAGTAATGTTCTCCATCTACTGAATAAGTTCACTGGATTTCCATTGGCTATGCTGAGGTGAAGGGTGAGCCAGTGAGATACAAAAGTCTGAACTGTAGTCACAGGAAACTCAGTCATGATCATAGATAGGCTTGTAGCTACAAACAGTGCCCCCTTGGGTTTCATTTCTATTAAATGGACATGTGAAATAGTAAGAGTAACAAACTCCCCGAATACTAAACCTGACTTATGCCAAGAACGGATTTGACAACTTGAGAGGGACTGGCTGATGTCATTATAGACAGAAAAAACGTTCATTCTGCCTCTGGATCTTAAGCACAACTTGTCTGTGGCTGAGCACCCTTATGCCCTGCTGCTGCTCTCAGGTTCCCTGTCCCTAACCCCCTTCCACTAAATCTCTCACAGGCAGGGCAGAGAAAACATGTGCACTGTGACATGCATTTGAAGTCCTGCAAGGATTTCAGTCTTTTTGACTGACCATTTTGTGTCCTCTTTTGGGGTTTTAGTGGGAACAAAAGAAAGGTTCCATGCTTGTAGTAAAAGTAAAAGCGACAAAACCTACAAAGCTGTGAGAGAGAAAAATTCTTTGTTGCTTGCAAGTGCACCGGTTAGTGTTTTCTCACTACAAACCTTGTCTGTCATCACAAACAATTAAATTAACCTTATTATTCCACTGAAATTTATAACACACTGTAGGATTTTGTTTTTATTCATCTTTTACTGTAGGGATTTAAAGGCAACCAAACTGATTATCACCTTGCCAACACTTATCATCAGGTGACTGTGACTGTTTAGATTGCAGCCCAAAGCCAACAAGAAGTACATTAACTGAGAACAAAAGGTATTATTTAAAAAAACAACAGTTAGCATTAAGACCATGGTACAGATCAGCTAAATCTAGTAATACTTTAGGGATCATGACCTCTGGGTCCCCAGCCAGGCCCATTACAATTCTATCTTATCATCACTGTATATCCAAATAAATCAGTGTGTGTCAGAAAAACACCAGTTAGCACTGCCTTTCCAAAGGTATTTTACAGCTTTTGTTGCTTTAATTGTGCATTCCCTAATTGTTTTAGATTGGTTTAGCTGAATATTCAGGAGTAGTGATTAGATTTTAAAGACTTCTGTGATGAGATGCATTCCTGCACCAGTTTTTTCAGCTGTGTTAATGACTGGGAGGCAAAACTGATGGGTGGTGGATACATATAGGAATCAAAGCAGTGCAGTGCTTTGGTAATCAATTAACACCTCAAAACATATGAATGGTTTAATAAAACGAACCTTCACATCTCCTGAAAAGCAACAGGAGATCATGACAACTGTGACTCTCACATCAAGATGTATAAGAGAAAATCCATCTTGTAAGGTTTATATGTATGTTTCCAATCTTTCTGTTCTCTGCACGATGTTCTGCCTTCACGACTTGTGAGCCTCAAACTCAAGCATTCATCACTGATTTGTCAGACTCTGTTCTATTTGCACTGAACAAATCTGAATCTTAACTTTGAGGCATTAACTGCATCCACTGAAAAGGCAGGTATGAGAGACACGATGGAAACTTTCTAATAGGAGATAAACAAAGCCAAGGTCAACCAGATTTGTAGAGATTGTTGGGAAAGCAGAATGAATTTTTTTTCTATTCTCCTAGCATTTTGAAACCATTTCAGTTTCAAAGAACTTAGAGATGGTTCTTATCCTGTTTCCTGTGTTAGTGGAAAATTTTGATGATGCAATACTAAGGAGTATATCAGTGATTATCTGATCTTGCTGTGGGAAGTACAAAATAGGCACTGCAATATCGTATTTAGGCACTAGGCCCTCAGATTCTAAATGGTGAAGGGACCTGGGGAGAGATAGGGAACAGATAATAATAGGTTAAAAAATTCATCTGTTGCAGTTTAAGAATGAGTACTTCATTCTACCCCATTCCTGGAACTAACAGTCCACCCCATGACAAAAAAAGTATGTTCAAATAAATTAAACAGTTTAACATAAATTAAACACTTTTCACTGAAATCACTGATATTTGGGCTCCTTTTCCAGCTTTGCTCATTAAGCATTAGCAGAGAAGGTGAGCAGTTGTGGCAGAGAGTGGTAACATTCTAAATCACCCCTCAAATATGTCTTCAGGGCCCTTCAGCACAATGGAACTTCAATAGAGTGAGGTTCAGGCAGCACCTAGAGGTAACCAACATGAAACACCATGAAAGCAGAAAGCATGACTGATACCTTACTCCTTGCTAGAGACCAAGATTGGCCCTTGAACCAGGTCAGGTGGCTCTCCTACTGTCTGAAGGATAGTGACAAGGAAATTTTCAACCTTGGTGATACACCTTTTACCTCATGGTTATGTCAATAGGGCACTGACCTACTAAGTAGTCAGGTTAAAGGGACTCATCCCACAGCTTTGCCTACAAGAACGTACCAGGTAAGGTAAGGTCCCTTCCACATTTCAATGGGATCTGTGCCCTGTTGTAAACTAGAATGCAGGTTGTTGTGGCCTACAAAAAGAAAAGTTTATTTCCCAGAGTGTTTGGTATGAAGTGTTCTACGTTCAAGACAAGTAGCGAAGTTCTTAGTGAATTTTAAGGCAGAAGTAACTGCCAAAGGATGCGTTCACAGACTTGTCTTGTTAAGACCTGTTTCAGATCTGACCCCTAGCCTTCTGGTTTTTTTGCTTTTCCAAAAATTATCAAGAACCCAAGGTTTTTTACAACAATTAAAATATCCACGGATGTTTATTTTACTTGCTTAAATCAAGTTTCTGATGACTACGATGTGGGCAGAATAGCAGTAAGAAAGACCTCAGACCAAATAAATATGAAAGACCCTTAATTTCAGGTTTCTTTAGAGAATCAGATGGTTAGGAATTGGATTGACTCAAATTATATATCTAGAAATAAATGAGAGAGAAATCTGTAGAGGTCCAGGATTTTTAGAGAGTTTTGACATCCTGTGTTCCCAGTCAGGCAGCTGGCAGTCCAATGGGTGCTGTTTTCAGTGCTCTGCATTGTCTACTTCAGTCACAACAGGAAAAACAGAAGAACTTGCAGAGCCTTCAAGAGAGGATGTTGATGCCTTGGGAGATACTTTGGCTATACCGTTTCAAGATTTCAGAGTAATTTGGTTGAATCATCTGTATGAGTGGACTGTTAGTTGACTTTTACTTTGTCAGTGCTTTTGGCCCACCAGTAATCACGTCATGCATTCACCAAGTGTTGACTCCCACTGCTAAAAGCAGAAAACATCTATGTCCTGCATCTTATGAGCCGCAATCTGAATACTACTATGGCAGCCGCCTTTTGTTACCAACCTTCTGTGTCTAATGAAAGATTTTGCTTACCTCTGCAGGTTACTGTGCCCAGTGCTACATCACTTTTGCTACTTTCTTGCATGTAACAGAAGACCTGAGTTCTGACTAAATGAGGGCAAGGTCCTGCTGTGATCAGGGGAAAGAGACTAATGGGATGATTTATTGGAAATAGACCCACAAAGGAACTGCAATCTCAGAGTTACTCAAAATAATCAGTCTATTTTCCTTCCATCTTAGCACAATGTTTTTCTTTGTGTTCCCAATGAATTCAGGGTCCAGATACACTCATTTAATGAACAGATGATGTAGCTCAAGATATCAGTCTACTCTCTCCCACAGATGCTTCAAGCCCAAGAGCTCAGTCTGAGCTTCTGCAGGAGGTAATTGGACTTTAGCCACCAGATCCTCTGCTGAAGTAGCTGAGGACCTTTTGCATGCTCTGTTCTTTGCACTCTGTCCTCAAGGCAGAAATCTGACAGAAGGGCAGAACCGAATGGCAAAGCTGCTGCTGACTTGACCCACACCATAGCTAATGGAAAATTTGTCTGCAAGTATTTTCTCCTACAATTCATTTTTGTTTGGTTTATTTAGAGGTGAGGACGCCTTTATTAGTAGTGAAAAATACCCACAGAGATACGTGCAGCCCTACTTCAATACATTTGCATCTGTCAAGAAGCATTGCAGAGCACAGTGCGGATAAGCACAAATTTAAATAGCCAGTCACACATACAGTTTAAATTTAGGTATTAACTTGTACATCATGCCAGAATTCAAACAAATTCATTGCAGTTGTACCCAAGTGGAAGTAGTCTGAAGGCAAGGCAGAGCTCAAAGAGTATTCACAAATGCTACTGCATGAACAGGAGTCCAAGTCAAGTACTCACTTTTAATGGAATAACACAAAGAGAATAATTTACAGATTTTATTAGTGTATTTAACAGCTGGAAGAAAAGGGCCCATGTTTAACCTATCAGTATGGCTGAGTTTGGGAATTCCCCTTCCTCAGATGATGAGTAAGTTAAGCCTCTGAGCCCTAAGAACAGAAATGCTGCGGTTGACAGTAGTCCTACTGTGTGATGTGGAAGGGGCTTGCCTTGCTGTTTGCAAAGGGCAGACATACCTCCTTCCTCTCACATACACATGAGAAAAAGGCAGGTCTGACTCCCTCACCAGGGACCAGCAGTCAGCAGGTCTCTAAGAGTTGCAATCAAAGCCAGCAAAGGGCTGTTCATAGCCAGGTGATGTAATGTCAGATTTTAAGCCTATTATGTCAGAGCACCTTTTTAACTCATCAAAACACACATTGCCAGATAGTATATTGTTTATCCGAACCACCCGTTACATCCTTACAAAAACTTACCTTTCAGCATATGTATGATTTACAGTGCTATTTTTCATTGCTGTCTTGTGATTCCATGCCTGTGATTAGCTTTCCTACTGATATCCAAACAATGGCTGCTACTCAGGACAAATGCAGGGCCAGCATCAGCCAGATCAATTTGCCTAGTACAGTCAGCTTGTCTTATCTCTGTTCAGGAGGTACCAGTTCATTGCTGGCCGTGCTGCTGACAAAGAGGCTAATTAGCTTCCAGTCTAGCAGCTTCCTAGAATACTGTGTTCAGTTCTGGGCCCCTCAGCACAAGAAGGATGTTGAGGCTCTGGAGTGAGTCCACAGAAGAGCAACAAAGCTGGTGAAGGGGTTGGAGAACAGGCCGTATGAGGAGTGGCTGAGGGAGCTGGGGTTGTTTAGCCTGGAGAAGAGGAGGCTGAGGGGAGACCTTATTGCTTTCTACAACTACCTGAAAGGAGGTNTAGTGTTTGATAGGAATGGTTGGACTCGATGATCCGGTGGGTCTCTTCCAACCTGGTGATTCTATGATTTTATGATTCCTGATGCAGACACAAGACACTGGATCCAGACCACCAACTCTCTTCTCACAAGCCACTGAATGTGCATCAGAAGGGAATTCTGTTTTGCTCGTAAGACAGAGGTGAAAGGCCCTGTATGCTATTACACATCCCCTGGGCCAGCTAGTCTCCTTGTTTATATTTATGTCAGAAAAAATCAAGGAGGTTTTTACATTTGTGAATGGAAAGGCAGTAAGAGGGGTGTGTATGAAGTGGTATTTCTTAGTCCCCCATCTGACTTAGTGCTGGATAGCAGCCAAGGAAGGAAGGTGATTGCCAGCTCTCCAGCTGTGAATGTGGGGCTATGCTAAACTAAGGATTTCTCTGGCACCCAATGGAAGTGATGGGGAATATTTGTGTTACTGAAGTCACATTCAGAGCTGACTGCTGCATCCTGGCTACTGTGCAGGTCTAAGCTAACATCACACACAGAACCAAGAACTAGTTTTGAAGACCTAGTCTTATAAGGAGTGGCTGAGCTAACTGGGGTTGTTTAGCCTTGAGAAGAGGAGGCTGATGGGAGACATTAATGTTCTCTACAATAACCTGATAGGCGGTTGTGGAGAGGAGGGAACTGTCCACTTCTCCCAGGTGACAGATGATAGGACAAGGGGGAATGGCCTCAAGCTACACCAGGGGAGGTTCAGACTGGATATCAGGAGAACATTTTTCAGAGTCATTGGACACTGGAACAGGCTGCCCAGGGAGGTGATTGAGTCACCATCCCTGGAAGTATTTAAAAGATGACTAGATGAGATGCTTGGGGATATGGTTTAGTAGTAGGTAGGAATGGCTGGACTTGATGATCTAAGAGGTCTTCTCCAACCTAGTGATTCTACGATTCTATGATTCTAAGACTACATGTGTCCTGATGACTCCAATAAAGAACATCACTGTGTCCAGCTCTCTAGCCTTGAGTTCTGTGAAGAGATCTGGGCTCCAGAGAACTAATCTGGTTCCCCTCTATGCCTTTTGGAAAAGCCCTTCTTTCTCACACTCTGGTCTGAGATCGTTATGTTCTGAAATTTTTTTTTTTTTAAAAAAAGGTGTTTCTGAACTGGTTGCCTAGGCTTCTATTCTTACTTAAGCTACACCTACTTAAAATAACCTGTGAATGATCCTTCTCACATGCCAAATTAAATCAATAATACATCTCACAGAAACACAGCATTAATGTTTCTATAACGGTCAGTTAAATAGCACCAAGCAGTGAGTGTTCCTGGGCCTAGTGATTCAACCATCTGTGCTGTTCAACCAGTAGTCTAGATCCTGGCAAGGTTTTGACCTGCATGGTTAGCTTTTTCCATGGTACGTGGGGTTGTTGCAGGAAGTGTCAGAGCAGCTTGCAGAGAAGCACTTCTCTTGTATGATCACAGTTGCATCTATCTCACATTCACTGTGCAGGTGCTCTTTATCTTATAACAGGTATGTCACAAACATGTGGGCCCCCAATTCCATTCTTCTCTTGCCTTGATACATGAGATGCTGATGTTGGTCATAGGACATGTGCCATAGGCTGTGGGGTCTTCAGGAAAGTACCCACAGGTACTGTCTTACAGCTTGTCCTTTTCTGTTCATCTGCCAGTGCAGCTGTGAGGGTTATTAAGGAAAAGGTTCCCTGGGAGCAGGCCAGAGGTGGGATGAACTGTTCTGGCAGGGCTGATTTGGACCTAAATACAGTGTAAGATCTTTGATGCCTGTTTTCTTTTTGAAGACTCACCTACCACACCACAGTCATTCTCCCGCTTTTAAGAACTGATTTAAAACACGCTTCCAGTTTTGGCCTCAAAAGTGGTACCCCTTATTTCAGTTTCACTCTCAATTATTAACAACCCTGGCTTCTCTTACTTGTCTCCTATTGCCTTTGCTCCTTGCTCAGTCTCATCCTTCTCCAGCTCCTTTCTCCTCATCTCTCATTAGACAAACAATTTTTCCTGTTTTGTTGTTATAATTGCCTGTGGGCAGGATCCCAGCCTGGACTTGACTCTACTGAAGCATCTGGGAATACTGCCATTGACTTCAGTCGAGCCAGATTTCCCATGAAAGGTTTTGATGATTTCCCACTAGTTCTTCAGCAAGCAAAGACAGACATGCATGCAAACCAGCTCCTCTGCAGGACTCGTCAAAGCCAGCAGAAGCTGATGAGTGAAAGGTAATTAAGATGTGATTATAGAATCAAACTTACAGTTTAGTCCATTTCCTCTAAATAGACCTACCTTTCTGAGCTTTCAAGTTGACTTTGTTCATGTGTAAATAGTTTGATGCTATGGAACACAGACCACCTCAGCTGTTCGGGTTAGTTTGTTTAAAGTTATAGGAAAAGCTATTAAAAATGATGGCTACAATCTGCTACTTTGGCCCAAATATCATCTGTATGAGGTTCCCTGAGTTTCTGAACTTCATGGCATCATAAATTTATGCAATTATAAACGTAAAGGCAAGAAGTATGTAGGTTCATTGAAAACATCTGAATTAACAACATGTAATGATATATTCCCATAAAAACTGCTACATAAATCTCTAGAGAGTTGCTCTTAAAGCATGAGCAGGAAAATAAAAAGTACCCTATATATCTAAAACCATTATATATAGTATCAGGTCATTTTTGCATTTTAAATGGTGTACACCAAACTATGGCTGAAAGATCTTAGAAAATTCTGAGGGAAATTATTTGATGCAAATTGTCTAAAATGTGTCTGAGAACAAATGCAGCCCCAAGGCTCCTTAAAAGGTATCCTATAAGGTCTCTTTCACTATGTTGGCACTGGAAGTCAAAGTTAATCAGAAACAAAAAGTTAAGCTATTAAAATACCTTTTAGCTTATAGAAAACATTCAGTTATCTGCCTTTTAGCCACTGCTAGGTAAAAACC
Organism: Piaya cayana; assembly: GCA_013389865.1. NCBI lineage: Eukaryota > Metazoa > Chordata > Aves > Cuculiformes > Coccyzidae > Piaya > Piaya cayana. The sequence continues at coordinate 308,050 of WAAB01001724.1, forward strand.
TTCATCTGCTCCAGTTGTAATCAATGGTTACATCCTGATTGACTTAAACAGGGAAATGGCTGGGCCACAAAAGCAAGAAGGGAGGGAACTGATTGAAAATGGCTTCATATTTCTGTCAGAGCAAAGGAAAATATCTGTAAACAATTTCCTTCTAAGGTCTTTTAGAACCAAAGTGATTAATGGAAAGCCACTGGAAGAAAAGTAACAACCAACTCACTAAATGGAGCAAAATAAGCAGAAAGTTTACACAGTTGTCTTTCCAGGGCAGCTAATGTCCTTCTTACACCTCTATCTACTTTTTAATGCTATCTGAAGTGAACAAATACGTTTTTAAAAATTCTTTTCATGGCATCGTCTTTTTTATCATCTTTACCAGTGTTGCCAAAGCTGCAGGTTATATAATGAGTTCAGTAACCTTCAGGTGTTTCATTAATGATATTATCTTAGACCTTTCTATTATATCTTTTAAAATATTGAGGCACAATGAGTATGTGAGCAGAAATATTAATAACACATTCTGCTTATCCTACAGTGTTTAAATGAAGAAAAGATAGCACTTAAAAGGAAAGTAGTCTTTTCTTCTGTAAAAAAACCCCAAGACCTCTAATTTTCTTATCACTGCTGTTTTATCTAGTATAGAGCACTTTCAATCCATCAAGACAGTACTCTTCTTGTCTAATCAAACTGCTGAGCGATAAGGGGTTTTAGGGTTTCCTGACCATTTCTTTCTAGCTCAAAGAGAAGAATCTTGAGAGTCACTAAAGCTCCAACTGTAACTAATTAGGGAATCTGAGGAATATTCAGTTCAATGGAGAGGTTAACAAATAGGAAAACTTCAAACCACTACAGAGATGACCTTAATGGGAGATTCAGATTTGAATTAAAGCTATAGTAAGCTAGTCACTGGAGATTCAAGCTTCTTTTATTCTTACTTGGAAAAGCTCAAAAGCCCACTGTTAAGCACAGAAAAGAAAAAAAAAAAAAGACTGCAAACCTTAAAAGGGTTGCCCACTTGTTTCTATTTTTATCTGAGCATTGAGCCATTTTAATGGAGATGAGCAAATGGCTGGGCTGAGTATGTTAGCTGTGTAGACCTATAGCTTGGACCAAAATGGGTAAAAGTAGTTTTTTTACAATTACAACTGGCTCTTAAGATGTAAAAGGAAATACCTTTTCCAATATTATATGATGTTCCAGAAAGAGAATATTACAGTTACTGATATTCTTCCTTTCTGTTATAATAATGTTATACTTCATTATGTGAGAACTAATTTTAGCCAAACAGAAATGCCATGCAAAGTCAAAGCATGCCTGGCAAAGATGAAGAGACAGTGAACAACAGATTCCAGATAGTTGCCTGGTTTTGTTTTATTCCTACTGACTTTTAATTCTTTAAACTACAATAGACTAATATTTAATTATATAATCTTTTACAACAATTATGTTTCTCTTGATTCAATGAGAAATGAAAGAGGAACACTTCTTGGAATTTAGCTTCCTGCTTTTAAAATTAAAATTTTCATATTCCATAGAACTTTAAAATGTCACAAGGCTTTTACTGCCTGCAGTTTGTTATGAATCACATAAAACTCATTAAACATGGCATTTTTCATCATGTCATGTGTATATTAGTGAAATCATTACAAACACATTTCAATAAATCACTAGATTAGCTGCCATGGTAAAGAAGACTTTAAAAAAACCTGTTCTTTCATGGTTTCCCACAATAATGGGACTGTCTCAAATGCTAGGCAACTTATTTATAGTCCTTTTTTAATAGCAGCTACTTAGTTGAGTTTCCGCCTTCATATTTAGATTGTTTCATCTAGCCATGAGTATCAGTCCCAGCCTGATTGTTTGGATTCAACCCTAATTTCTCCCAGATTGTCCAAGGAGTGTGTACATCTGTATGAATCGTGTAGCTAAAAAGAAACACACACCAAAAAAACTCGCTCCATAACCTGCACCAAGGCAAGATCAAGCAGACTAAACCCTCCTCAACAGACGGTCGTCTGCCTGTTCTTTAAGACATTTAATGAAAAGTTTTCACACATAACGTGCCAATGAATGTTTCAGAGGCCTTATATATTAAAACTTGTTTCTTTTGTTTCTTTTCCAATATAAAACTATGGGATACAAATATACTTATTCTTTCCCTTACTGAACAGAGAGAACAATGATTCCTCGTCCTCTCTATAGCAATGTTAGCATATAAGAAGCATGTCATGTTCTCCTCAGCCTTCTTTTTTTAGGTATTAAACAAGCTTGGTTTTTTCAGACTTTCCATATAGGTGCTTTATATCTCTTACCACCCAGGCACCAAGCTTGAGTTTCACCAGTTTAAATACTCTATCTAAAATTTACTGTAACATTCCTAACACTCCTGGAACACGTTTGCTATGAGGAAAGGCTAAGAGTTGAGATTGTTCAGCCTGGAGAAGAGAAGGTTCCAAGGAGGCCTTACTGTAACCTTTTAGTACTTAAAAGGGACTTAAAAGAAAGATAGGGAGAGACTTTTTCTCAAGTTCTGTTGTGATACGAGAAGGAGGAATGGTTTTAAACTAAAAGAGGATAATTTCAGACTACGTATAAGGAAGAAATTTTTTACAATAAGAGTGATGAAACATTGGAACAGGTGCCCAGAAAAGTTGCATATGTCACATCACTGATAGTGTTCAGAAGTCAGGGTGTACAGAGTTTTGAACAACCTAAACTATTGCAAGACTTCCCTGCCTATGGCAGATGATCTTAGAAGATACTTTCCAGCCCAAAACATTCTGTGATTCTGAGATTTTAATAAAAAGTAGGTAACAAGCAGAAAGGAGTCATTAGAACAAGAAAGGTGTTGTTCCACAAGCAAATGACATTTAACTCTACCATAATCTCCAAATTCCCTTTACCATACTGATTTAGATTCCAAGTGCCCTAGATCTGCAGTTGTGGGTTTGATCATTGCCTCAAAGTGTTCATAGCACTCTTGTTCTTGCAGGATTTCCAGCTGTCTGGTTTGAGCTATCCATCCAATTTGACAGGCTTTGACTTCCCACACAACCCACTGGGTTGCCACTGCTGAAACACAGGGGTCCATTCGTGCTGACAAGCAATGGTTCAAAAGCGCTAGTGCTTCCCACAGGGACTACAGAAGTCCAACTTATCTGAAGGACAGTCCCTTATTTACTGTTCCCTTTCACCTGAATGAGTAGCAGCATGCAGGAGCTTTCTTCTATAGCTGGAGAAACACTCCAAATCCTCAATTTTGCTGATGCAGTATAAAACATACAAGCTAATGCTGAATATTTTAAGGATCAGGAAATGTGGAGCTTATGCCATCAAGTATACAAAACATGTAGATCTTCACAAAATGTTTAGGGAAACATTTTGACTACAGGAAGTTGATCATAGGCACTGAAGGACTTTTTATTTAATTGGAAAAAAAATGAGACATAAAAGGAATAAGACTTGCTTTTCCTAAATGCATTTAAGCTGTCCTTTTAATAATAAAAAACAGTTGTCTTCAAGATGGGATAACTTTTAAATATAAAAAAATAACACACCACAGGGAGCTGAAAGCAAAAACAAATCTAATTATGTATTCAAGGCAATCCAAACCACCCACCCACATATTAAGTGTTTGCTGGCTACACAGACACTACAGTTGCCATGGCTCAACCAATGATCTTTGTTTGAAAAGTAAATACCTTTGTTAAAAAATAAAAATATTACATGAAGTGAATAATCAAACAGTTAGAGCAACATCCTGCTCCCTCTGAAAACAGCAGGCTACTTTCAGCAGGATGGGTGTTAAATTTTTGTCTGTCTGCTTAACAAAAGCCAGGGTAGCTGTAGTGAGGATGTCAAGAGCTGTGCTGGGTGCACTGATGAAGAGCAGCCACGTCTAATGAAGGGGCCAAGGAAGGAAGAGCAGAGGTTGGAGCCCTGGGGTGGCAGGACTACCAGGGCTGGGCTTTCAGAGTCACTGAGTCCATCCTTAGTGAATCAAACACAGAATTTAGTGGAATTTAGTCAAGCTCCAGTGCCTGGGAGTGTTAACAGCTATTGTTTTATTTTCTTATACAGATGTAGCTCTTTAGAGAAGGCTGTCATTTTATCAACGGGCTTGAAAGGATTGAAGCAAACTGCCTCCAGCATAATGTGGCAGACGCCTATGGCAAAGCAGCCGTAGATCACCTCAGCCTGAATAAAACGCTGATTAATATTCAGTCTGTGTGTCATCATACGTGGCTGAGCCTAGTGGTGCTTCAAAATTACAGACACTGAAAGGCTGAAATTTTCAAGGGGCAGAAGACTGAAGCTGACAGGGTGGTGTACAACAAAAGCTTTTCAAATATCCCTGAAATTAGGTGTCTCACCCTCCTGCAGCCAGCAAAATTTTAGGTGGTACAGGGAAGACTCATTACATGGGAAAAGACTGGTTGCTGCAGCCAAAGTGATGAAATATTAGTGTTTTGGTCTGTGTATTTGTATTTGATCTATGTGTACTTATATATATATGATAACAGATTTTTAGTAACTGAAAGCTGTAACTGATGGTAGCTGATACCAATCTGAAATCCCTCAAAGAGGGATTGCTTTGGTATGATACACACAGACTGAAGCCTTTTGGAGCAGGCAAACAAAGGGACCAATACAAACCGTATTTGTCCATTATCTGTGACAAATTCTGAGAGGAAATTGATTTCAAGTTGTCATAGAAGTTTCCTGATAGTTGATACTATCCTCCAGACATGAAAGCATCAAAAGTGACAAAAGCAATCTGTGAAATTGGCATCTATGAAGCCACAATTCATAAAAGCAGAAAAAAAAAAAGAGAGGGAAGATTGCTAGCTTGGGGGGAGGGGGGGGAGATTTCAGAGGTTTGCAAGGATACTGCACCAGATGAAAGGCAAGAGTAGCAACAATAACAACAAAATCTTGCGATGGCAGGCATTCAAAAGCCTCCATGCTGAGAGAAAGAGACATCAAGTCGTCTGAAAATTAGCAAAGGTAAGTGGATGCCAGCAAAAATAATTACTTTGTAGGGACAGAGCCAAATTTTTTGGAAATAAACTGACAGACTAGTAGAGAATCCATCAGTTTTAACTTGCCATGGCAGAGGAGTCCGAAATATCTGTTGAAGTAAACTAATAATAAACTATAAATTAAAAATAAAAACCCTTTACAAACCTAATTGCTTGGGAAAAGACAGGGAAGGGGAAAACACCTACCAGAAGCAAGAGCATCCTTGCAGCCCCACATTCCTAAAGACACAGGCCAAACTCCACATAGGCATAGCAATGCCATGCTGAAAATAGGTGGCTAATTCATTAGGATGTAGTCTTTTCAGTGAGAAAAGAATATCTAGAAAGAGGAAATGGAGTACAGATAAGGTGAACCGGTAGATCTGTATGCCTGTCTTGAGTAATCATTCAAATGCTTGCTTCAAATGAAATTAGAAAAATTAAGGGTGTGAAAAAGGAGCTACATTTAAACCAATAGTCACTGCAAGCACAACTGTGGAAGTGAGACAATGTGATGCTGATACAGGAATGACTGGGTCAAGAGAAATACCTCACAGTGTGTATGCCCATTAGAGTCAAATGTCTCCCACAATTCTAAACCAAGTCAAACCAAAGGGTATAACTTTCTCCATATTATTTATGATATCTGATTCTGCTGTCTTAGAGGTGAGTAGAGAGTAAAAGGGTGACTGGTGTGAACCCCCAGAGATTAGAGGTCTGATAAAGTCTCTTCAGATATGTGTGTCCTACATTCATCAGCTCAAGATTCCCTTGCTGCCAGAGCTCCTGATAAAAATGAGGACCTGGAAGGTGAGGGGCACTTTCAGGGAATAGTTTTTTTCCATTTGCCTGAATGAGTTTCCAGAGGTCTCGGGAGCACTCCACAAACTCTTGGCTGCAGGAGATCCCTGTTCTTCTACTGACCTCCAGAGAGCCCAGTTTATGTTAGCAAGGAATTTTACTCAATTCACTTCCTTATTTGAAAGGTTTCTGTAATTCACCAAAATCTTTCTGTGGTATGTGCACTGTTTCTTTTCTCAGGAAACCAGAGTTTAATCTACAGACATATATTTTTGTGCCTAAAAGCAGTGATTTCTTTGAGACACAGGGAAAGAGAGAGGAAGATTTCATAAGAGATATCTAAATGAATATCTAAAGAGCCTGCAGTCATGGTACATATACAAATAGATGGAAATTCCTTGAGGCATAAGGGAACATCAGTCTGCCCCTGCCAGATTCTGTTCTTTCATTCATTCAGTATTTGCAGTTAAGATGTGAGGATCTTAGTCAATGGTGGATTAAAGTGTTTTGAAACAGCTGGACTCACCTGTTACTCTACTAGGCATTCAACTTCATATATAATCAGGAAAAGAATGATATGTGATTTTTTTTAAAATTCATAGTAAATATTGTAATATGATTTTCTGCAAAAATAAAACAAACACAGAAATACATACAACAGGCTATTTCTTGTTCTGTATTGAGATGTTACAAACAACTGCTATTCTGACTAATATTAATGGCTAACCCAGCTCCTGGATTATCTACTAAAATTCTTGTAATCCTGGAGAGAAGTTACTATTCCTTGGTAGTAAAATATCCTTTGATATTTTTTCTCTTAAGTCGTAACTGGTTCTGTGAGAGAGAAAATGTTGTCTCACAGCATAGCACCCAAGGATTGGTCAATTCTTAAATCCAGAAGCTCTTTTTGAAGTAGCTTTCCATACACTTTTTTCATACTGGAAACATCTGGGAATAGTTGCATGATTTCCAAACCAGGAAACAGTAAATGAAGAAGGCATTGGGCCAAGTGGTTATATATTATGATAAGTAATGGTCAGAATATGCACTTGCATTCACATAAGTACAGTGTAAGAGCAATGTTAATGCACAGAACCAGGTTTGTTTTCTGTGTATCTTGAATATACCCTTGCAAATTAAAAGATTTTGAAGAAAACAAGACTGCTTAAACCACCTAGTTCCTCTCCATGCCAATACAAGATTGCCCCTCCAGGTACAATCACATGTGGGTTGTTAGGGTTTTTTCTCTCTCCTTTTGTTTTACTTTTGATATATGTGAAATGTTTAATAAGCAGTAAGAACGCCTGCAGAACACAGCACCGCAATACTGAAAAGCATCAGAAGCTACTCTGGATTTTCTGGCTGCATCAAAAGGAGCACAGCTGGCCAGTCCCTCCTGTCCTATTCCTCCCCCTTCCCCAATCCAACCAGAAAATTCAAGATTCACATGCCAAGATTTTTGTCTGTGAGCTTTAAAAACTATGCACAGAGGTTTCCAAGCGAAGCAGTGCCAGGGAGAGACTGCAATTAATACAATTAACAGAAATCCAGCAGCACGCTGACTCCCAGCCTGACTCAAAGCTGATTCCCCCTCTCAGGAAAAGTCAGCCCGGCTACATACGCAACAGAGCAGTCCCCTGTTCCTGAGATTTGCTTTGTCACCAGCAGTGTGGCCTCACATTTCTAGATTCAGTGTGTGTCACAAGCAGGCTCGCGTTGGGACATTGCACAGAGCAATCAGTATCTTCCATCCACCTGACCAGAGCTCTTCTAGCAACTCCAGTGGCAATTCTAGGAACAATCCTGTGTCTGAATGGGGATTTTGCTCTTGCTGGGAAGCAGGAACCGCCAAGGGATTCACAAGGAGGGGCAGCATATCTCAACAGGAAAGTCATCCAGGAAGTTTCATTTCCAAGAACCAGCTGGTAAACAGTTTAGAGCACCCTGTTCACATCTGTAACACTCAGCAATTAATGAGACTCTGCTTGTGTACCTATAAAATAACTAATTCAGTCCTGTTTATTTATATCACTGATTGAGTGCTTTGTCACTGGCTTTGAAAAGGGAAAACTAGGCTGAGCCACAGCTACAAAATTTGGGAGTGCTGGCACCAAAAGGTGACATAGCTGTCCTTTTTAACAAGCAATGGGCATGTTCTAAAGTTAATGTAAAATATATTTGGAGTGGCCATTAACAGGTAACTAATAGCCTGAAATACCCTCAGGATTAAACTGTAATGCTGGCTTAGAGTTGCTAAAATATTTGTCAGACACCTTAAACATAGCAAGAAGTACACAATGTCAGAAATGTTCTCCATAAGTTTTCCCAAGCCATGGGCACTGAAGTGAGTGCAGTTGGCATCAAAGCATAAAGCTACACCGGGAAATCCTGTTCAGACTCTAAAATGAAGTTTCCTTTTTCATGTCTGACCCAGAGAGTCCCTGTGCGTCAGAGACAGGCAGTCTTCGGCGTTGTCCATGTTAGAAGAATACAGCTGCTCTTTCTTAACAGGGGGGAAAAAGGAGGCTTTTATGGCTATCCCTGAAGAGAGGCCTCTTACAATGCATCGCAGTGTCTAAACAGACCTACGTGCTCTGATCCCACTTGGCAATAATGAGGGGCTTGTATTCCTCAGGCTTCAGCAACCAGCTCACTGGGTCGGGCTGCAGATGCAGGCTCCGGTTACAGTGGTGGTGCATTAACAAAAGTGTGACATTTAAGCAGGGATGAAAATTAAAATTGTCTTTTGCTATTGTCCGTGTATTTACCCTTTGCTTTGGTCTGTTTCCATAGCAATGATAATAATAAAAATAAGGATCACATGCCTCCTCCTCAGAGCAGGGCAGGCGTGGGGAGTGTAGAACTGTTGTTCTGCATGCAATCGCGCCGCGCTGTGGTTGCACTCCCCACACTGCATCCCACACTGCATCCCACCTCGCTTCCTCAGGCAGCGGGCGTTGCATCGCACCAGGTATTGAGGATGAACCTTGTGGGAGGCTTCCCCTCTAGTGGGGAAGGAGTCAAAGAAGCTCACTCAGAGCACTGGCAGACAGTGAGAAGTTTCGTGTTGTGCCATTAAATCATAGAACCATACGGCTGGAAAAGGTTTCTAAGATCATCAAGTCTGGCCGTAAGCCCACCACCACTACCAATGTTTTAGGAAACTCCCTTTTAACTACGCCATTGCATTTATTGCGGTGCTTACTGTTTTCTCACAGTTAAGTTGTGTGAAAGGCAAGATTGCAGAAGGAACAAATTTCTATAAGAGGGTGGATATCCATTCAAAAGGCAGTTCCTGGAACAAAGGAATATCTGAAGGAAAAAAACACAGGATAATGCCTGTCTCCTCCCTCACTGCATATCAGCTTCCACTGACACAACAGTGTAAAGATAAACACTACAGTGCAATGCTGATTCTGCTCTGGATTCCCTGTGTGGGGCAAAACCATGTTCACATTGAAAACCTTTTCCCTTATGCCCAGTTTGAATTCCCCTCTTGCAATGTTTGACTGTTACCTCCTATCCTTTTACTGGCCCCTCTGAGGAGATACTGGTTCCACTGTCTTTGCAAATCCCTTTTAAGTAGGGAAAAGGATCTCCTGGCATGCAATAACATAACAGGACCAACTGTCACAGTGTGTCTTCTCACCCTCCCTGCCCATGCTTTTAGGGCAGATGTTGGATGAACATAGGAAAAGAGTGCAAACAATTGCAGGTGTACCTCAGATCTGACTTTTCAAAACCTTTAATACGCACTGTAATCAAGTAAAAATGGTTCCTACTAAAGTAAAATGCTCCTTATGTTGCTGATCATTGCAAAGGAGTTCAATGTTTCCATAGAAAAGAGTGGAGGCACAATTTTCCTCAAGACAATAAAGTAATTTAGTGAAAGAATAAGAAAACAAACTTTCCTAATCCAGATCAGTCTTTTGTCAGTTCACATGATAGACAGCAATACAGAGTTGCCTCTTCTTGCTTTTAACGTTTTGTTTAGTTACCAGAAGATATGTAGTATATCTTTTCTCTTTGAATACTTTGTCTTGTTTCTAATTCAATAAAGGGATGTGGCTTACCAAAAGAGAAACAGGGTATTTTCCTTATTATTTCACAAATGAGGAACTGGTATGGGTATTTTTTATAGCTGCAAATAGATCCATAGCCTTTTATTAAGTCAAAAGGCTTGTACAAAAGTAAAAGTGTGAGCAGCCATATCTTTTGTCTTTATTTAAACAATAAGAAAAGATTCAAACTGCATGAAAGGCCTTTTACCTTCTTTTGAATAAATCACTGCTTTTTCCTTCAAGAAGCAATACATTTTGCTGTAGGACATGATAAATAGGGGAATAAATTTATGAGAACTGAAAATCTGTTTTATTCATTGATCCAATGTCCCTTTCCAAGGATTGAGAACAACGGCATGTAGCATTTGTAACTCTGTGATTTATATGGCTATGCATGAAAGTAAAATTCTTGGAGACCACACATTAAGGGTGTATTTAACCTGTAAGCAAAGCCCACCTTTTGCTTCTGCAGTCCTGAATGATGTCCCTCCTGTGAGTTCATATCAAGCTCACCAAGTTGTCCTGTATGTCCATCTAGGAAAATAGCCCTACCTGGTGAAGCTATACAAATCCATGTTTAAGTCTTCCTGTGAGGGATTATGGAAAAATCTTGAGTTTCATAAAGCATCACTCTAGCTCCATAGCTTGAAGAGAGAGAGCAACGGAACATCAGTTATAGAATTTCAGACAAAACTCAGTGCAGGACCAAGGAAGTGATCATCCCCTATACTCATCACTGGTGAGGTTGCAGCTGTGTTCAGCTTTAGGCTCTTCACTGTGAGAAGGACATTGAGCTGTTGGACCATGTCCAGAGATCAACGAAGCAAATGAAAGATCTGGAGTACAGGTCTTATAAGGAGCCGCTGAGGGAACTGACTGTTGAGTCTGGAGAAAAGGAGCCTGAGGCCTGTACTTATTGCTCTCTACAACTACCTGAAAGGAGGTTGATTCCTTCACCTGAAAGAGTGATTGAGATTTGGAACAGGCTGCCCAGGGAAGTGGTGAAGTCACCATCCCTGGAGATATTTAAAGGATGCATAGATGCGGTGCTTAGGGACATGGCTTAGTAGCGGACTTGGCAGTGTTAGTGGTATGGTTGGACACAATGATCTGAAAGGTCTTTTCCAACCAAACTGATTCTATGATTCTGTGCTTTGATGATGGTCTGTAAGTCTTAGGCTCAGAATGGGAAACTTTCTATATTTTCTGCAAAACAAGAAAAATAATAGTAATAAAATTTTTTTAAAACCCCAGTTGTCATACCAACTGTGTGAAAGCTTATATTGGGGAAAAAATTACAGATCTATTAAAACACACTCAGATATCCCAGACTGTATTTTGGGGTTTGTATTCAGGAGAAGGGAGAACCTTCTCAGCATTTTTTGCCACTATGTCAGTCAGGAATATCTTTCTAGCAGCTGCAGTAACACCCCCATTCAAACAACAATATCTAGCCAAGGCACTTCTGAGCCATACAAGACTGTCTGCACTGCCCATGACTGGGGCAAAACCTACCTCTGTTTAGAGATTTCCAGCAATCAAAGTCTCTGGCACTGTGAGAATGGGCTGCCAAGAGTATTTAAGAGCAGAAGAATTGTACAAAGCCATAGGGTTTCCTCAATAAAAGAAGCAGAAAGGGACAGACAAAGAAGACATTTTTGAATGACTAGCATCATCACCCATGTGCTAGGAGGGGCACAACTGGGCACACTGTGATAACAGTCTCTGTGACTTCAGACTGGGGCACCTAGTTCTGAAGAGGGCCTCAGGCTTCTTTTTTTTTTCGACATTCCTTTTCCGCAGGCCCCCCTCCGTTTGTCTGAAGCTGAAAGACTTCTCTGCCTCGTCTGTATACGTGACGGGAACAGATGAGTCCCAGGGGAGAGCAGAGTGACCTTTGCACTTCGGCAGCTTGACAGAAGTACAGCAGAGCCCTTCAGATCCTCCTCCAGAGCCTGGAGGACCCCTGGGAGGTTGACATGGTTCAGAGGGGTTTCCTTTCCGGTTCTACTTTCTGCAAAGAGAAAGTGCTGGTGACCAAATTAGAAAAAATTATGACACTCCCCATTTGCTGGCAGCATGAATAGACAGATTAAAACTTGCTGGCACATTTTTCCTTCTTTTTTAAAATTCTTTTTACTTATTCCTCAAACTTCAACACAATAGTAGAGAAGAGGAATAGAAAAAATTGTCTGAATATTTTTCTTTAAAAATTAATCGAAAAATCCAGACTCTTCTTGAAAAATCCCAGAGATGATATAAAAGTCCACAGCTGGTTAGGAAATTAGAGTGAAATTGCAGTAAATTCCCTATACTTGTACTGCATGTGGGGTTTTTTATCTCCTTGGGTACTGAAACTGTATATATAGTTCTGTAAAACACTTGTTTCTTTAACCTCATGGTCATTTCTGCAAGTTCAGAGCCATGTTTTTGAAATCCAAGTCCTAAATTTCTGGAATTTATCAGTAAAGTTTACAAACATTACTCAAAAATCTCACTGTTCACACCTTATCTGAGAAAAACAGAGAAGAGGGGGAGAACCATTTCTCCTGACCTTCTGACCATGCTTCTGTTGATGAAGCTCAGGCTATGGTTGACCTTCTGGGCTACAAGTACACGTTGCCAGCTTGTATGCAATTTTTCATGTATGAGTATCCCCAAGTCCTTTTCCGTAGGGCTGCCCTCAGTCTATTCATCACACAGTCTGTACTGATACTGGGTGCAGGACCCTGTATCTGGCCTTCTTGAATGTCATGAAGTTGACTTATAGATCATCTTCTATTATTTCTAGGAATGAACATCCACATGCTGAAAATTAAAATTACAATTACTTCCCTATATATCAAATACAGTATTTATATCCTACTGAACTTGCAGAGTGGTACCACCACTCATGATTGTAACAATATAAAACTTCAGACTCCATGGAAAAGTATTTATGATTCCTACAGACAGAAACTGTAGCTTTCTAGTTCACTCCAGTGTTGGGAAACCCCTAGACATCTACACTGCATGGCTCGTGTGTCCCAAGCTCACTTTAGGAAAAAAACAATCAATTTTCTAGTTCATCTACACTGTTATTTTAATTTAGATCAGAAATGCATTTTTTAAGCCAGCTGGTCCATTTACTGTGCTTTGGTTCACATTGTTGAGCAGCCTCCCAGTGCACATTCTTCTTTCAAGTGAAACTGGAATGCAAGTGTAATTGTTAGGCATCACAGCTGTAAATAGGTAGTTAGGTCTAGAACTAATCTCAAGGAAACCCTCCAAAAGGTGTACAGGGAGGAGTTCATGTCTACTGGCCCAACTGATTCACTGCATAGATTGATGGGCACTGACTGCTAATGCAGACAAAGGCCTCTGATTAAAAAATCCTAGATGCCTTTGTGGATGATATTTCATGTGGGTAATATGCATGCACAGGAGACACTGTAGATAAGTTTGAATCAAGTTTGTCTTCCCTGTCCCCATACAACAGTAGATAGCATTTCCAGTACTACTGAGAAAACCTGGAACACTCATTACGTTGTGCACTTCAGACCTTGCAACACCTTGGTTTTATGCTCTCCAGGGCACCTGCATTTGGTAGAGATGATTTAACCAAGAAGGTTCATGGTTGCATTTAATATATTAAAAAAACCCCAACCCTATTAGTGTGTATGACTATGCTGGAAAAAAAAATCCCATAATGTAAAAATATCTTTACTTTCTCTCTTTTTAACTTGAGAGCATTATAGCCAGGAATCAAATATGATCTAGCTACCAATAAATAAAAGTAAATATGTTTCTGAACAAGGCTACTCAGTCACTCTTAGAGCTCAGTAGACAGAGACCAGCTACTCCAAAATGATTAATCTTTGGTGAGGGTTGCACACAATAGACCTTCTATGATCTGTTTGCAAGTGGTGAATATTTCTTTCTCCTTGATTCCACTTTATTTACATTAGCAACCCACAGACAAAGATTTAATTTTTGAATAGATATGCTCAGAAGCTTTTATCTTTCTTGTATTTATGTCATTTGATTCACAACCTGGGACTGTGTCCAGAGAGTGATTAGATGAGCAGAATTTTAGGTCCACATGTCTATCTTATTCCCCATTGATTTATATTGGATAAAATAATATATGATGAAATACATCAAAAAGGGTCTTCTGGGGATGAGGAGATATACTGAATTGAGGAAGAACTGTTCCTGTATCTCTCTCACTCCCTCTCAGCTTCCATCCAGCTATAAAAATTTTCTGTTTAATATCTAGTTTAGAAAAGCATCTGCACTTTTCCAGGACACAAAACTGATGAAGACCAATTGTTTTCTTGTTTGATTTTTTTTTAAATTTTAGTTTTTTAGATGTTTGGGATAGATTTTTTTTTTTTTAAATTTTCCTGAATATGTATGCTTTCTACCTGAGGAATCTTAGGGTGATTTCATTAGACTCTTGTAGTTATATGTTCAGATAGGCTTAGGATAATCCTAAGCACCAGGCAGTCTAGATGTTGCCATCATGTTCTACAAATAACACCCTGCAAATTATTTCTAGTATCTTCAGCATTTTTCACCNTTAAAATTTTTGGGTTAGATTTTTTTTTTTTAAATTTTCCTGAATATGTATGCTTTCTACCTGAGGAATCTTAGGGTGATTTCATTAGACTCTTGTAGTTATATGTTCAGATAGGCTTAGGATAATCCTAAGCACCAGGCAGTCTAGATGTTGCCATCATGTTCTACAAATAACACCCTGCAAATTATTTCTAGTATCTTCAGCATTTTTCACCCCAATTTACAGCATTAAGACTTTACAATACATATTTTTACTAGGGTCCATATTGTACAGAGGCATAGCAAGAAATAGTCTTTCCCCCTGCCCCAGTCAGAGCAGGAGCAATTGAAGTGCAATAAGGCCATGAGGTAAGTAAACAAGCAGCTTAGCAGTAGCACACAAATCTCATATCTACATTTTCTCATCTGTACATTAGTAGCCTTCCAAGACACGCCTTCAATAATGTCAGCTGCATGAAGGGTGCTCTGTGCCTTGCAGAATGAGGACCTACAGTGATGACTGACACCTGAGTAGAGTTTCCCTAGTTGTGAGGGAGCTGTTGAATCAGATGAAGAGCTTTTGGCCTCACAATCAGTCCTTTTGTAAACATTCATATGCAGCTCTCCATCCTCCCAGCTGTGGAGGTGTAGCAGCGTGCAGTGCCTCCCTCACACAATCTTAAAAATACCTTCTGTCTCTGAAGGGGTAAGAAACGCAAGACAATGACTTGATGATTTTCACCACCTTCCATGTCTGCAAGGTACCATCTTTCGGTGTCACACTAATGGTTCAGGCTCAGCAATTTTGCTCAGACTTTTCATAGCAACACAAGCATTTGCAGTAGGAGCACATTATTCAGCCCACATAGCGTCTCTGTCTTTCAGCTCCCTCTCTGAAGCCAGAGCATTCACTCCCCATTGCAAAATACAATAGATAAAAAACAATCTGCCCACAAATCAGTATTATTTCTGATCTAGGCACCTATTTACCTATGAACCAACTTCAATATTTGACTTCATTGCTGAGCACCTTGTCTCATAGCTGTCTCTTACATAGAATATACTAATTTCAAATAGCTTTAGGCTAATCATTGTACCTCTATACTCCAAAAGGAAGAAGAGAAAGGTAATCCTTTCATTTTGGGCCCAAACTTGAGCTAACTTGCTAGAAGATACCTTGGTAAAATATATACTAAAATATTTGTGTTTGGAAGGCAAATATATAGTGCTCCATCTCTGCTTTCAATTCAGTGTCAATATAAAAAACTAATAGATATATTAAACTACTATGTGAAAAAACAAACATATTTCTGCAGCACATTGAAATATGACTATTGTGTCGTTCAGTAGACAGGCAGTTAACTACACAGTCAATTTTACTCCTGTTAATGTTGTGCACTGGAGAAGCAAGGGAAGGAGACAGGTTCTGGGTGTGTATGAACAAAACCTGTGGTAGGCAAACATCCAGGAGCACAGGAGCAGACATTACAAGAGTAGACAATGTAATAAGAAATTATACCACAGACTAATTATCACTTGAAAACTTGAAGTATACTGGCCTTACCTGGTATCCAGACCACACAGACATAGTCCATGCAAAGCAGCCCTTCAGATCCCCCAGTAACTTCAGGAAGATCTTGTCAACAGTTAAAACAGCAAATGCTGGCTGGTGTGGAAATGCACTTTGAATTTGTTGGAAAAGCTGACAGAGCATAAATGTAATGCAGTTCATAGCACATGGCAACAGCTGGACCAAGGATGGACAAAGTGAGGTTCCTGTTTCTGCAACAGGGAGCTCTCTGGGGCCCTTTGGAGGACACCTTTTATGACTTCCGTGAAAGTCAATACAAATTTGTGATTAATTAAAAAAAACCAGCTTCCATTGAACTTTAAGAAGAAGAGAGTAGCTGTAATAATCAGAATGACAAAGAGAATATCTTATTATTCCTGTCACTGAGTAGTCATGGGCTTTGTTTCAGCATCAACCATCCTCTTGAACTCATGTCAGAAAAGTATATAGCCCACAGCTATTTGGTGGGAACTTAACTGCACATAAAAGAGCTCAAAGTGATTTGGATTACTAGATTTCTAACTCAATTTCTGTTCATCCACACAATTGTGTCACTTCCCAGTTGCAGCTTGAACCATGCGATGACAGATGCTGTACAAATGGATAAAAATGGACAATCCTTAACACCACACACACTCCTTCTACCCTCCCCCAGAGCATAACTGAATAAAAGGCGAGAAACAACATCTGGGTACAGGCAAACTGAGAAGCCAAACAAGACCTTCACACTGTTCTGCTTTGTGTGACACGGCCATGTTATCCCATCTGTGCAACTGTGGTCAGGATTTAGGGAGTCTGGTAGTCTGGATGCTGGAGGGTTGCCTGATTTGCAAGGGATGGGATTGAAAGCAAGCCATCTGTTATTTCTAAATCCAAGCTAATTAGACATAGAATGGGTGTGTTTTGGAAGCATAAGCAATATTTAAAAGTAATTTCCAAAATCTTAGATTTCAACAGCTTTGCTGGCAACTGTTTTCACCTCATTTTTGAGAACAAAAGTATTGATGGCAACATCACAGCAGAAAATTGGGATAGACAAAGAATTATAACTTTAGAGGTGGGCAGTGAAAGGCATATATTTTCTCACACTTTTCAGATAGAAGCTAAAAGGTCCTGTGAGGGAGAGAGGAATGATGTAGTGATGTGCTAGAAAGCCTGGACTGTCTCTTGTCTGCTCCTGGGAGGTTCGAAAGTTACTTGCAAAGGTACAAACTATTGGTGTAACCTTGTTTCTCTTAGAGCAAATATTTAAATCTCTCTGCTTTTCATAAAAAGAAGAGTGGGAACTACACAGCTGGTTCATTCTCTAGAAAAAAACTGTTCCATGTAAGACATTATTAATTGCATCCTCTGGAACATGAGGATACTACATCTAGAAAAGTTATCAGGATACCTCTGGGACTGTGGTGGGAAAAGGTTGCTGTAGTATCACGTGGGACATAGGAGGGTAGAAATGTAGTGAAGGAAGGGGAAATGAAGGAGTATGGGGGGGACAGGGGATTTGGGGAACTACCTGCTGAGATTGACATTCTGGAAGCCTGCAAATTTTGCAGTAAGAAATGGGACAGACATGAACCCTATTTTTGATAAACTGAACAGAGCAATAGATCATCCTGCTCACTGAAGCTATAAACTTTGGTTTGTGTTTTTAGGAGTGTCTGGAATTTTCACACAGTGTTTCAAGATGTGATAGGTATCAGATCACAAAGCTGTATATGACATCTTGAAGAAGAGAAGCAGATAGTTCAGAAAAATAAGAATAAAACCTTAACCATTACAGTAGTTTGAAAGTTTTCAGAAAAAACAAACCATTGGAGCACACTGAGGTATTAAGGTGTGCATAATATATGCAAAGTGCACTACACAGGCACTGCCTTATACTTGGCATATCTATATCTACACTACTCAGCCATGGTAGAGAAGCTCTTCTTATGAGTGACTGAAAAGCTGAGAAATTCAACATTGCATGTTGTTACAGCAACATAGCAGAGAGGACAGGTACAACTTAACACTGAACTTTACACTTTCTTACACTGAAGAATACTACATAAAATAGAGCAAAATGCTGAAAGATTGTTTGGCAAGTTGGCTTCAAAAAGAAGAAAACAGCTTGGTTTGACTGAAGCTTGTCAAATACTTCAATACTTTTCAGAGAACATTGAGACCATGTTTTCTGGGCAGTTTGTCACTCACCAGCATGCAGTAACACACCAAGAAATAATCAAGATCAGTTTTGACATACTAATTCCAGTTGTTAAGATGATGTTATTGGCCCACCTCTGGTGATGAGTTGGAGAGAAGAAGTGAAAACCAAAGAAAGCCTCTATGATTGCAGCAGTGAAACAACAACGTAACTCCCCTAATTTTCTGAATGGAAGAAAAATGGTTAGAACACATGAAAAGGATATTTGGTTTATATAGCTTAAACCCCTACTTGTCTCACTAATAGAAAGGAATTTGCCATGGTCATACCATAGCCTCTAGCAGTTACAGATCTACATCACACAACCACCAAGCACTTCAACATTTTGGACTCTACTTACCTGGGACAGACCTTTGCCCTAGAGGTTGTGTGCAATTCCCAGTGAAGTCAGCAAGGTCCAGATTCCATCTCAACTAATTCTGCCTACCTAAGTTTCCATCCAGTGAAGAGACAGAGATGGTACTAACCAGTCTGAAACTGTACCACTATATACTCACAGCACAATTTGCTACTCAGGATTAGTGACTCTCCTTGAAATATTTATTCACTGACTATAGGGTAAAACTTAATTTTGGATTAATGGATTAGAAGTCTAACTTTTAGACAAATTGAGAAAGGTTGTTTCTAAGACTCATTAAATCTCCTTGATGTAAAATGACCCCAAACAGTCTTGTGACATCTATGGTTGAGAATCACCTTGCGATTGAGATTCATCTATGAGACATCTATGAATGAGATTCCCCTTGTGGTCAAAATACCTCAAAGGATTTGAAGATGATAAAATGGAGGAGTAGGAATGAGACCTGTCAGTATGGGGAAATCTCACACTCTGCTGCATAAAGTGGTTCCTCCACATGTTTGTGTTGGTTATAACTCTCTGCATATATATTGAATGATTCTTTTGTAGAGAGATAACTGCCTCCATGTAGGAAGAAGAATGCGCATGTAGCAAGAATGATATGCATGTAGAACACTGAGATACCATGTCATTTCAGCCCAGCCTCCAAAGGGCACAAGATTTACTTGATCATGCTTAGAGTGTGTGCATCTATCCCCACAATTAATTTTTGAATCACTGGTCTATTTTCAGAAAAAATTTTGGAAAGTACTATTCAAAGAAAACAGAGATATTATTAGAGGAATTCCAGTTCTAGAAAGTCTTTAGCAGCACCACAATCCTGATTAATTATCAGCAGATCCAGACAGAGAATATGCATTTTGAAAGGCACATGTGAACAGCTCAGCTGACAGAAAAATCTGGTAAAATATTTCTACTTAACAGGAGAGTAGAAAATACAGCCATGAAACCAGTTGCATGTATGTGGACTAACTGGAGAGGAATCGAGTATATGGATGAGTATGAAAATATTCATGCCTTCAAGTTTAAAGGCATAACTCTCTAACACATTGTCAGTTGTGGTTGGAATAAGAAACACAAGCCTATCGTTAGACTTGTGAAGTGGAAGCTGTTACGTTTGATAGCTGCCAAATGCTTGCCTATCATGCAAAGTCTGTAGCATGCATCATACATGTTGCACACGTGTGTGTGTGTGCGCGCGTGCACATATTTACTTCTCACAATTCTACTGCCAAACCAATGAGGCAATGTTACAAGTAGTAATTTGAGATAAAGCACTTCTACCATTAAGCCTACAAATTATGCTGGGGTTTGAATGTCGGACTCTGTAGTTGTGTTATTTCTGATTCCTGTTGATGTGTCACTTCCAGCACTAAAAATTTAAAGATGATTGGAGACAAATTCTAATTTTTGCAAGTTTTGCTTTGCTTTCTTACCTTTTAATTGTATCCCAAGATGTCTTCTGTCCTTGCAGAGATACAACTCAGATAAGTATTCAGCCTTGCAACTGCAACTCAGATAACAATTCTTTGAACAACTAATGAGCCCAATCTACAGTTTTCTTTCCTATAGTGTCATAGAGACAGCTTTGAGGAGCTTCGTCACGAGTGCTGGTTTGATGAAAAGAGCCAAGTACATACACACAGGGCCTTGTAGAGGAATATGCATTTTGCATGGAAGTGTAACATTTGTAGTCACATTTTCCTCAAAACCTGCAGTTCAGCAAACTCATGTGTTTGCATCTATATTATTCCAAGGTTTTCAGGGCCAGGAAGACAGGGACCTGTGCTACTGACTGAAGATCCTTCTGCCTACATCCCTGACCCTGGAAGGATGGATGGACAGTGAACCAAGAGCCAGTACTGGGCCTGGATGCCTTCCCTAATTGTAAGAAGTTTGTACTTCAGCATAAGATGCAGAAAATATGCTTACTAATGGAAGACACAATTACAACTGTCATTATGCATGCAAAGAACTTCAAGAATCTACAGCAAATAAGGCAGGAAATTAAAAAGACACTTTCCCCTCTTTTACAGCACCAAGGGGAAAAAGACTTACACCTAGGACTAAAGTGTCAATTTTGGCCAACAATCGGACAATCACAAGTTATCCTTGAGTGGATTGTCCACTGTAAACTCATTAGTAGTGAAGAGTTCACCTATCATTTGTTCTTGTCTAGCCCGTTTTAACAGAAAAAAATGAATGGCAACAAAAGTATATCTCAGGCTTTGATTTGATCTCTCTTCCATCTTAACGTGCCCTTGGAGACACCCTAGGTATCTTAGGGCAATTCAGCAGGAGGATGTGGGGGAGGGAGAGAGGTAAGTCAAGTTCTGCTGCTTCAGACAAATAGTCTATTGGTACCTAGTTTGATTCAGACCATACGGACAGATCCAACCTAAGGCATATTCAAGTTAGAAGCCACATTTAAGATGCTCCTTTCTTATAATAATCATCAGTGGAAGTGGAGTTTCACCTTCCCAACAGCACCACCTCCTTTTTTGAATGTGGGAGGAGCTGAACCCTGTTCCTATTTTCTCTTTTCCAAGTTAATGGACTGTTTCCATTTCTCTAAACCCACAGACTGCACTAGTTCTCGTACGCTAATAGTACCAGTCATTTGTCCCCACTACCTAGGGGTTTCTGAGGCTTTCGGTAAAAAGATGTTTAAGAAGCCTGGGCTGAGCAGATGCATCTTGCCTTGTTCTCCCTGCCAGCCATTTTAAGTTTTGCATTTCTTGATGAACAAGATATGCTGAAATTGTCTTAAAGGAAAAAAATGGCTATTATGGTAAAAGCCATGGAATGAAGCTTTATATGAAAGCTAGACTAATTATCTGGTTTGAACTTCCCAAGTACAGAATTTTGTGGTACCCAAAATCTCCTATATTCCTTTACTTTATGGTTTATCATTTTTACAGAAATCAAACCCTGGATACAGAAGCTGTCTATGAAAACATACAGAGTCTTCAACATTTAATATAAATGCTTTGTGTCTTTTTGGTTTGGAGGCTTAACCAGAAAATCATCTATCTTCATTCAAACGTTCCCTCAATTCACATCTGGGATTTCACCATTGTAAAGTATCTGTGCTACTTCATGTTTTGCAGACGATCAACACAATATTTTGCAGAAGCGTTAGCACAATTTTTGCACACGTTTTCTGACTTGCTCCAGTTTTTTGTGGGGTCAGATAAAAAAGCCTCTAAATCAAACTCTTAAAATATTTCAGGTTTTGCAAGTCTGTCAAGCATAAAGGTCATAAACAGAATAAAAGTAAAATCAGGAAAGCCACATACATTTTTACCAATATAGTCAGAAAAACCTTTTTCTGATACTGAGCTACCAGCTACCTTCTTCATGTTAACAGTTCATCCTGCAGTCCTTTGTCTGTTGTGGAAATTATTTTAAAATTAAATGCCCTTATTTCACAAGAGCTATAATTTAAGACATAAATCACTTGTCAGTACTATAGATATGAAATAATGCTTTAGAAAAAAACAGCACCAACTCTGAATGGTTTTCTCCATTGTTTTTGCTGGCATTTACCAAGTGGCATTTAGTAAGTGACACAAATGACCAGCAACTTTACATTTGGTGGTGTGTTATCTGGCATATCTACAAATTTTCCTTTGTAAATGAGCAGTTAACTCTTCCAACATGTTCCCAGCTCTTGTAACAATTTATTGAGACTCATGACAATGAGTGTGCTTCCTCCCTAAATCCCCACCTTCCCAAAACAAGAGATCTAAAAGGCATTCTAGATTTCATTTACAGAAAGAATAAAAAATATTTACATTTCTAGACACTACAGTCACAGAGGAAAGCTGAAAATCTTGACTCAAGAACTCAGAGAAACAAGGACAACTGCTTACTAATTAGTTTTTTGTGTTAGTAATGCTTTGGAGAACAACTCATAATTTTTAAGTAGCTGGGGTGGGCAATACCATTTATGTAATACAATATAACGATGGGAAAGTGTAAGGGCTGTCTGCACCATCATGTTCTGTTTCTCTTAATAGTTGCACAGCCAAAGGAAGGGAAAGTAGTTCAGTGTTGAGAGCTTTTGCAGAGTAGACCAAAACACAGTTTGGGTGTGAATAATTGCAGTAACAGGCACAGGCAGCCAGGGTAATTACCCAGAGCCCCACTGGGTTAAACTCAGGACATGTACAAGCCATCTGCTCTGCAGATGGGAGAAATGATGGGCCCATGCCCTAATCTTCCACAAATTTAAGACTATCTCTGGCCACTAAATAAGAGGCACATCTGAAAGGATGTCTTCAGCTATTCAAAATCACAGTCTTGCTTTAAAAAATAAAAGAAGGAATGAAGCATTCAAAGTCAAGGCCAAGAGAGCAATATTTTGTGGCTCTAATAAAGGGATACAGCAACTGATCTCTCTCCTCCTTCCTAGGTCATCTAAGAGAGGTCCCAGTCAACACAAAATCCTTCATTACTCAGTTATAGATCTAGGATTTAGGCACTTGTCTTTCCTTCCTTTGGGCTGTGCCAGCATTAATCTATCTAATCTTAGCCAATAGGCCTCCTTAAACTCTCTCTACAGTCACAGGCCAAATATTACATCCTCCAGAGGACAAGAGCAGGAGATAATTCTGTCCCATCATCCTTCCCATGGACTGTAGGCACCAACGACTCCCCCTGAACCTGAAGATGTTGCTTTTGATGTTATAGTCAATGAACAATATCCTTTTGGAGATACAATGAAGCATGAGGAAAGAAAGAAGAGGATGAGAAGAGGAAAAGCTTTAAAAATACAAAATGTGATATAAATAGCCTGTCCAGTTCATCTTATTTACTTCCGTGTGTTCTTTACTGTGGGACAGACACCAGCCTACATCAACAGGCATGTTGTGCCTGTACGTCTGAAACCCAAAGCTTCCCTAGTACATAAACCACAGGTAAGAAATACTTCCCAAAGATGCCTATCTCTGAAATGAGTGAAACCTTTGAAAAAGGAAGGAAGAACAATCCAGCACAAGAGCACATGCCCATTAACCAAAAGTCTTGATTTCCTGCTGAGAATCTGGTCCCAGGTGTCATTCCCAAGCCTGCTCTGCCCCCTCTGGAGCACGCAGCAAATTTCTCCACTTCTCCAGACTGATTTTCCCAACTGAAATTAAGATCATGATATTTATTTCTCTTTTGCAGAGCTTCTGCTTTGAAAGAAAGATGCTAAACACATCCATAAGCAAATATTAAGAGCAGGGAAGACACCAGTAAGGAAGCATGGCTGAACACAAGGCAGAAGAGTTACGAATGAGGATAATACAGTAGGGAAGTCTACAACTGGGAGAGGGAGGGTGGATGTGTGAAGATAGGTTTTATTTGAAACACGTGTGCCAGTTAATCACAGCTGGAACCTGGGATCGGGTAAGACTCTGTAGCAGAGAGGAGGTGGCAGACACAGGGATATTATTTTTTATTTCAAACAGATGTATTAACAATGGCCTTCTGCTGATGAAACTCAATAAAGAAGAGATTTAAAGAGAGGTATATTGTGATGGGAATTTGTAGCTGGGAGGCAGAAGGGAAAATGATTGTTTGCGATAGACATCTGTAATCACTGTGTGTGCTCAGTGCCAAGAGGAGGGTGGGACTGCAGCTGGCAGAGCAAGTGAAAAGGAAAGGCCCAGCCATGCTGCAGCAGCAAAAGACAAGAGGGGATAGGCTGGTCCAGCAGGAAGGGAGGAGGAAATATGTGGCATTGGGTTTATATACACTTTTAAATTTGTGACTTCTAGGAAAACTGAAATATTTCCTTTAATGTGCCATATGAAATAATTGTTCTGCTCAGCTCTGTAACTGTTTTCCTACCCACTGCAGGAAGACTTGTGCCCCCTTACCATTTATAGCACCATGCCTGAACATGATCCTTGTACTTTCAACAACAAATTAATGACCTTTGTCATTCAATATGACATTGATATTTCAATTCCTCTTCACAGGTTTGTGTTTGTTTTTTGTTGGGTTTTTCTTTTTTTTTATTTTGCTTCATCTATTTTTTTTAACAATGTACTAGAAACTTATGTTCCTAATCTAGTTTAAGGTAAGAGCTGTTATCAGCTTTGTCTCCCTGGGGAGTCTCCAATCAAAAGCAGCAAGAAATTTTACTCAAAGATATAAACTTATATTACCATGAGTAAATGAAAACCAAATTCAGAACAGGCAAGCCCTGAACAATTTATGTATAACAGCAGTAGTACCTGCTAGACAGGGGATGCCCTTTCGTAATGAGGTGATTCTGAAGTGTTCTACTTTCCCACAACAATATATTTTATAAGACAAGAAGACACACAACACAAACACTTTTAGGCATTCAAGGAGTCAGATATGCAGTTATATAGTCAAGTTCCAGTAAAAAAAGAGCATGAGCTCAGCTACCATGTCTTGCTGGTGTGCGTTGACTTGTTGCATCCCCAAGTCTCTCATAAAAATAGCTGGATTTTCAAAAGTTTTCAGATGGGCTACAGTCTTGAAGCTGCGTATAAATAAAACTGTGATCCAATTAATGCTGCTTTATTCTCATAAATGAGTGATAAGTGCATATTTCCTTTGACTTGCCATTAACCCAATAAAAGGAAGGAAGTGGAAGTGCTTGATGTTGGGCTGCCCTAAATTGGGAAACTGCTGCTCTGACACTCCAGGGTACAGACTCACACTTTGGGAGATCTCTGTTCTGCTCCATGGTCTAAACAAAGCTCTCTGAAGACTATTTTGCAAGACAAATTTTCTATCGATGTTGTTTGGATGTTAGGAAGCAAATACAGCTGATGAAAAAAAAATTGGAAAATGCATTAGTATTTAAGGGAGATAACTGAGTTTGATTTTTGTTCTGTCTTTTTAAATAGCATTGCCAGCTTGCAGCAAAAGGCAAAGCAGAAATCCATGGGAAAGAAAACTGAGCTAACATTTTCAGAAAAGCTGTTTGCTATCAGCTTCTGCTGGTTTCAATCCACTGCATGACTAGAATAAGGCCGTTTTATGCTCTAAGTTTTCCTTTCAAAACCCAGACACAAGGGAAGTGCTTGTCAAAATTTATTAACATCTTAAACAGGGTTTACTATAGACAAAGACATTAAGATACATTTGAAAACACCCGTATACATTAGAAAAGCTGGAAAAATATGCTTATTCCAGTACTCTTTTAGGACAGAAAGGAGAAGTGAGTATTGCATGTTTCTCTTGGGACAGATTCGCTAGCAGTGATTCGACCAGAAAGAAGCCTCCTTCACTTCTGCAATGTATAATGAAGGAAAACTGAGCTGTAAGTTAAAGATAAAGGTGAAAACCTGACCCAAGTGAAGTTAATGGGAACCCTACCCTTGATTTCAAATGGACCAGCATTTCAACCAAGATATAAACTTTGTTTCGTTCTGCCTTGTTCTCAGAGTTACCCAGGAACAGTGCTATGTTTGAAACAGATTTTTTTTATTCTCTGTCCAAACTGAGAAAAAAATTAAGAGAAAAATATCTCAATTTAACCAAAACCTGTTGTTTGTTTTGCTAAACCAACAAAAACACAGAATACATTTTTTGTCAGAAGAGGTATTTCTTCTGACACAAAGTATTGTTTGTCAGTCTCACATTTCTCAGGCTTCTGTCTTCATTTTTTAATGCAAACAACTTTTCAAGCAAAAACTATTAAATGTCTTTGTTTAAAGATGTCAAAAATAATTGTTAAGAGTTTTCTAAATCTATCACCCAATTCTATGGTCCAAAAGCACTCACCAAACTCAAAAGAGATTAATTTGAGGTTTTAAGGAACTTAACATTTTTGGAATGAAACCCTGGTAGGAGATGAGGGGGAAGCAAAACCAAACAACACAAATCTCTTCAGGTTTTCAGTGTGATTAGGACTGTAAAAAGGATCCAGATCAACTTTGACAGAAATAATGATAATTTTAAAACTGTTTTACTTGGTAGTGAATTCCAAATAATATTTTCAACATAAAAAGATAGCATTTATTTTTTGTGTAAGCAAGTCACACTGAGTGCAGACCAACATTTTGATGTGACAGAATCAAGTACAGGAGAGATACTTGTGCCTCTAGTTATGAAAATATATTCACTTCTAATTGCTTCAAAAGCTTTTCTGAAAAAAATTCCACTTCATTCACTTATGGACTTGAAAGACCAATGTCATAGTAACACATGGACATGCACAGGATCATAAACACTTCACAGTGTAACCCAGCCACAGAGGTGTGAACTGTTAGAGTCTGAGGGTTTGAAAATGATTGGGCTTGTTTGACCTTTTTAGCTTTCTATGTCAATATAATGTAGATTTGAGCCATTTAGATTTTATAAAACTCTGGAATGAAATAGAAAGTCCTAACCACAGATTAAATCATCTGTATTGTATTATGAATAGTCAGCTCTGTTGAGAAAGGACATTTGACTTTGCAATGTGGTAGATATTAGCAAACACTTAAGAGAAACCACAAAACTTCATGTATTTGCCTAGAGTAAGCCTGCAACATCTGCTTGAACCCTTCTGGGTCTACACAGTTAAGAACATAAGTCAGCTTGTTGGTCATTCCTCTGAACTTCAAGCCAGATGAGCAAATCCAAGCCATTTCATGGTACAATCATTCTAATCATTTCAGTATGGTTACTAGGCTTTTTGCAGAGGACATGAGCTGCAGAAAACTATTAGGCAGCATTTGCAACACTTGACTCCCTTACAAAGATTAAGTTGTGTGCGTTGCAGAGGTCTGAGAAAAAGTCCCTCTTATCTGTCTGGCTGTTGTATTATTAATTTATTAGGTTATATTCTCAGGCCTTGTAGTTCAGCTTTGTGTATTTATCACTACTGGATTTTTTCTTTATAATTTGAAATTTTCCGTTCTGTGTTCCCACTCAAAGGAATGGCTACTCTAGATACACCCAAATTACAATGTATAAGGACACATTTTTACTGTTTAATCTTTTAATAACTGCTAAGTGTGTATAAATATCTCTCTGGGTGGGAATGGAATTGTTCAGCTGACAAGGTTGGCCCAGACAGGTAAGTGAATATGAATTATTTTCCTTGGCTGTTACTGTTCTTAGGTGCTGGGCTTTTAAAGTCACATGATATAGACGGATAGCCTGGGCGTACCACAGTAACAACTGTGATGGTAGAAGCAGACACAAATACATTGCCATATTTAGACAGAACCACTGATATTCACAGCAGCCTGGAAAATTTTAAAGGCAAGTCCCAGTCCAATGCGCTTCATAATCCAAAAAAATCACAGGATGGTAAGTGATGGCAGTAGACAGTGGTGTGCGGCTAGAATGAAAGAGAGAAGCATTAGAGGAGATAAAACAGATTTGTTTTGTAAACACCTGTCTTGTTAGCTATTGTTCTAATGTCTGTTGATTCTTTCTGGAATAATTAGGTTTGCTCATCACACAGATATGATTTAATGATAATGTGAACAAAATCTGATGTCAACTTCAGACAAAAAGTTTGCTGAGTACAGAATGATAAGTATTTCCAGTTTGGTGTCATTTTGAAAGAAATATTTTCCACGGATCTGCATACAAATTTCTGGTTTGAAATGAAGTAGACAAAGCAATATTTCTTGAAACCTGATTACTGCTGTGTAAAACATATGTTCCTAGGGAGAATTCTAAAATCTGATCAAAACATTTCATATGGGAATTTGGTCAAGGTTTATGCAGGGGTGAAGCCAAATTAGAATTTGATTTGTAAAGAGATTTCTTTTTGCGAGAAGTGGAAATTGCTGCCCTCTCCATCCTGCACCTTATACCCCTGTTCTCATCAGTGTAGCAAAATTAAAAAAAAAACCAAAAACAATCTTTTCTTTTTTTTTCCCAAAAATAAAAACTGGGAGAGGAAAAAAAAGGAAAATATCTAGAAAACTCCCATATGTTTGAAACATTTACTTATAAGTAAAAGACATAAGTTAATGTGTAATTCAAAAACTGATTTCCTCCCAATAACCACTTTCAGAGCTGATGAAGCCAGTGGGTATCTCATACAGAGTACAAACAACAACTGGGTATAAATGAAAATGAATGAAGATTATCTTTCCAAAGTTCACGAAAATCAGAGAGTCCTTAAAAAGTTGGATAACTTTTAGAAAAATGAGAAATATTATATCTTCCAATTATTTTTTGTCAGAAGGAGTCAGCCAGGACCATTTCTTTAAGTGATTTCCAAAAAAAAAGTACTTTTGGCTCAAGTCTAAGCAAAGGGATTTGTACTGAAAAGAAACTGAGAGAAGCTGTAGATAACTGGTCATAAATTTGAGTTAAAGCAAAAGAGATCTGGCTATCGATTATCTCACTATATCACAGAAATTACTGATGGAAGTTGAAAATTTCAGCAAGTACAAAATAATGACTTATGTGATCAAAAAACAAGGTACAGGAAGACAGAAAGTAACCAAATATGTACACTGCCCAGCCATGCTGTAAAGAAACCACAGCAGAACCACTGTGCTGAAACAGTGGTGTAGAGTCAACGAGTGGCACCTTGCCAAGCACAGACTTTCAAGGGAATTTGCCCTTAGGAGTGATATGAATGGATCCTCTGAGGGCAGCTCATGAGAAAGCCCTAAGAAGGCAAAATGATGCAAGCTCTCCTTACTGTCTGCTTTGACAGAACTACTGTCCAGGCAGTGTGTGACTGTGCCCAAGATATCACCAGGACAATTCACCTCCTCCCTTCATGAAATGTCAAGAACTGGAAGAATATTGATTTGGACTAGAAATCCTGTTTGTTTGCACTAGCCTCAGATATTTTTCCAGAGGAATACATGAAGAACCAAATACATATCCACACACAATCTGGTCATTTTTGAGCTCGGTAAGGTGTCTCCTGCTTTCATATCTCATTCCTACATTTCTGTCAACCAAGGGGACACATTTCATATGTCACAATTACTCCACCACCCTTCACAGCCAGAGAACGAGGAGAAGAAGCCATTTTACCCTCATTTTGTTCCTTGCAGAAGAGGTAACCTGGCATAGATGAAAAGGTGTATTGCAGATCTTCCTGGTAGTTTGCAGATCTACTCTATTAACTTGGGACTTTTATGCACAGGAAAAGGATACAGAAACATGAGTGCAGTGAATTAAACGAGCAGCTCTTTGCTCCAGTTTGGAAGGAACCTCCTAGTCCTACATTACTGTTTCTGGACCACTTTTTATCTGGTTTTGTCTCCTCTTCACAGCGATGAGGGAATCATTGCAGTCGACTTCCACAGTCCATGATTTCCATGTGTCTCTCATACCCTCAGCAAAAGCCAATTCCTTACGTCTTACACAGAAACCTAATACTTATTCCTCTGGTGAAACGAACCTTGAATGAAGCTACTGGAGCTGAATGTCTAAAATGGAAAAAAAAAAACAAAAACCACCCTCTACAAGGAAAATCTAGAAACAATGTTTGATGAAATAAACAGAGTGAATGAGCAGTCTTAAAATCAGTGATATGATCTGCTTACTGATTGGAGATATCCACTGGCGGTCTTGATATTGTGCATGTGCAAGTAGCCCACAATACAGAGTGTTATTACAGGGGAATACTGTGTACATCTGTTGCATGCTGCAGAAGTAAATTATTGATCATCTAGGCATAATGCAATTGCTCCACAAGTAATGGTCCTCCTGGAATCCTAAGGGCATCCCTCAATTTTATTGCCAGCCACCACCACACTCAGGAGCTGTTCCTTTAGCTGCAGGAGGGCTTTTAAAGGTACAGTCCCCTTCCAGTTCAGTGTGATTATCTTGGCAGGTCTGAGTTTAATCCTGCAGATATGCTCTCTTTCAAAGACAATGAGAAAGTTAAACACTGATCAACCACTTTTCACAAAGCAGACTACTTGTTTAGGAAAAGCCTGTGAATAGAGTTTGCATGCATGAGGATCTGGTATCTCTTTCAAATACAGGACAGAAGACTGTAAGTACTCAGAGTCAGTATAAGACTTTGCAGAAGTCTTATGTGCCTATTCAGTTCTTTTTTTCTTCTTTTTCATTTTTTAATTGTTTTTGTTTTGATTTTGGTTTTTTGGGGGGTTTGGGGAGGGTTTTTTTTGTTTAGTTTTGGGTTTTTTTGTAAAAAACTCCAACACAGCAATATTTGTTCTCCTCCTTCAGAATGAAGTTTCCACAACCTGGTCACCAGTGATATGAGACTTTATGAGATCAGGAATGCAAATCTCCATTTAAGATTAATACCGTTGAATCATGAATCTTTGAATGTTCTTCCAAAGAACTGGCATTGTTTCTGACATGGGAAACGTGCCTTTGGACAGAACATTTTTTTCTTCTATGCATGCTTCTATGTACATTGCTTTGCTTGAAGATAAAAAAAATAATTGGGAAGTCATGAAGTCAGTATCTGGAAGATTTCAAGGGCTATTGCAGTAATTTAATCGGAAATCTGCCTCTCTCAGCTATATGAAAGTTGGGTCTGCAGTGATTACCTTTATAGGCAGCAAGGGAGGAAAGGTCTACCAGTCTCCAGAGGGAGGCCATCTGCCAAATTGAAATGCCTAAAATCATAGAATCATAGAATCATAGAATCATAGAACAGCCAGATTGGAAGAGACCCACCGGATCATCAAGTCCAACCATTCCCATCAGTCACTAACCCATGTCCCTCAGCACCTCGTCCACCCGGCCCTTAAACCTCTCCAGGGAAGGGGACTCAATCCATGATAAACACCCCCAGCTCTCTCAGCCGCTCCTCTTCTTCTCTAGCCCCCTCACCAGCTTTGTTGCTCTTCTCTGCACTCAGTCCAGAGCCTCAACATCCTTCTTGTGGTGAGGGGCCCACAACTGAACACAGGATTCAAGGAGTGGTCTCACCAAAGCTGAGTCCAGAGGGAGAAGAACCTCTCTAGACCTGCTGGTCACACCGTACATTTGGTACAGATCATGTACATTCGGGTCAGATCACATTTTAGATTTCCAGTTTCATTAGGCTCAGTTCAGAAATTTCTCATATTTTAGGACAAGGTTAAAATCAGAACATATCCATTTCTTGTTCCACATCCAGTGTATTTTACTTCACTGTAAAAAGACCTTTAACAAAACAAGAACTTCCATTTAAGTGGCATTTTAAACCACCACATTCTCAAAAGACTTAATTAACTTAAGGTTTAAAAGAAAAAGTCTTGTCTGAGGCAAAGTGAGAGCTGGTGAGCAGTGAAAGTTTCTGTAATTTCACCCCTAAAGTTGTGTGTCTTAAAGAAAAGAATCAGAATCTTCTTAATAGCCTAAGGCCATGAATAATTCATGATAAGATACTTGTCTGAGCCCAAACTACCATTCTCAATACACCCTGACTTTGGCTGGTTTTGCAGTCCAACCGATCTCAATATTTTTTGTCCCAACTCCAGTGAAATAAATCCAGATTTACTTTTCTAAAAGGTTCCAGGTGAAATTCTGAGGTTTAGGCTGCCTTTTACTGCTAGTGGCTGTGGCAGAGTGAAAAATACAAGGAGTAGGAATCAGATTTCTTTAGGGGCAGACACAACGTAACCAAATGTTTAAAGGAACTGATACCTGAACCAGCAACAGGAGTTTAACTTAGCCATCATATTTTGCTTCTAAACACAAAAGAAATTTAGGGAAAGGTCTGAAATGAGACTTGGGTATTCAAAGCGGGAGATGGATAGACTTCAGGTGTCAAAAGCAAAAAGTGCAGCTAGAAAGCCTTTCTCAATTGATGCTGTGTTAGCTTCTGCCTTGCTTCCTCCTCGGCCAGTCTGAAAACCTTAGATCTGGACCGTACTGCACCACACCATGGCGCAGAGCTCCCCTGATGAGTAGCTGCTCTTGCGTAGATGGAGAGACACACATCTGAAAAAAAGGTTCTTCCAAACTAGCCATCGTACTCCTTCAGGAGGGAGGAGAAGTGGTAAGTAAGTAGTTCTGAAATCAAGACAGTCCTCAATGTTTGTCCAGGAAAGGAGAGAATATTCTCATCTGCCTTTTAGCTGCACTTAGCAGGAAAAGCACTTCAAACCCCTTATTAATTACTTCATTAAAAGTACTTCCATAAAGTCCTGGTGCTTATCGGGGCTGGCATCCTATTGAGATACTATTAATCTTCCAAATAGATTTTTTTCCACCCATTATCAGAAAGTCCTGTGTAAGCAATTTAATTGAAGGCACCTGTATACATGGGGAGCTGCAGACAAAGGGGCAGCCAAGCCAGGCTTTTGTACCTAGAAAGATTTTCATTAGAAATTGAACTAGTCTTGGATACATTTACTTATTTTGACTAAACAGCCATATTGTGCAATGTCCCTTTCCAACTGTTATTTGAGAAGTGCCAACACAATCACTTCTATCACAGATTCAGAGGAGGATTTAGTGGTGCCTATGCATAAAAGAGAAAGCAAACTATTAGTTGAAGTGGTTGGGCCACCATGTAATAGTTAATATTTTAAAAGTGATTCTCTTTTACACAGTCACTTGCAAGGCTCATAAGGGTCCTCTTAGATGAATTTAATTATTTTTAATAGCTCTCTTCAGAGAATAATTGGATTATATGTATGAGCCCTGGGAGCATGGCAAGTACTGTCCATTTGTTAAAGTTTATACTTACTTTAGAAGAATCAGGAGAACATCCACTCATGAACTTCCTTTTGCTCTTTGAGAAGATTTCATTTTTTTCCAGGCTGATGAAAATCTACAAATGTTCTGATACTTTTTTTAGTGTGAGAAGTTATTTGCTGAGATACAGGCAAAGATAAAATGTTTGTACATTTGAGGCCAGTCCCTGCAGTTTTCTTACCTATAATAATTATAAGGCTTAACAAACCTTCTCCTTTAGGGCATAAATTAAGTGGCTCAGTAAAAACATCTCTTAATTCATTGAGAATATTTTCAATGGCTTCAGGTAGAACTGTTTAAGGTCCCAGTCTGGTAAAGTCATTCTCTTCCCCAGCCTAAATTATTGCTTGTCTGGAGAGGAACTTTACCAGAATGTAATGCTCCTTCCTTTACACTTGCCACTGCTGATTACCTGGTATTTGTCATTGTTGAAGACAGACTTTTGAGCTAGATGAAACAACAGCTTTAGTCAGTAAAACATTTTTTTGTAATTAAGAATAAAAATATTTTGTCTAAGGTAACTAGAAAGATGTATCATTAAGTAAAGCTATTTTCTACTTCATATGTTAGCTTTGTTGGTGAAATATTGATTCCTTATATATTGTATTATGAATAATAATGAGTGATCAAGAGATGGCAATAATTATGCTTCTATAATCAATTTGGAAATGTTAATCTTGTGTAAAATGTCAACTGTGTTTTTTTCAGATTAGTTGGACAAGGTAATGGGAGTAACAAAAAGTAGCACTTACCGATCAAATCAGTTCATTAGTACTCTCTGTGTTTTATCAAAATGGACATTGAGCTTAGTCAACAGGGGTGGACTATGTTGATTAGTCTCACAGACAACACAAGGTTGCCAAGCTCATAGGAATCCAGAGGTTGATGTGGGAACACTGTGAGGTTACAGAAGAAATGGAAGTTCTTCAAAACACAGTCTTTCAAGAACACAGTGCCAGTGTCTTGCTTGTCTCTGTTGCAAGACAATTATAATTTTTGTGACCATAACACATATTAATAATCCAAGCACCGCAAAATGTGTTTCCTGCCGAAACAGAAAGACACTGATTCTGACCTTACCAGAGCATGGCAGGTGNAAAACAGAAAGACACTGATTCTGTGGTCCGTATCAGAAAATCAGACCTTACCAGAGCATGGCAGGTGAGACCCAGGCCAATAGCCCCTGGCAGATCGTGTTTGTTATCAATTTCCACAGTGTTCTGTCACACAAAACTAAACAGCTTTAGGATGTTTGCTTGTTTTACACTCTATACTCAAGACAACAAATCATCTTTGTGACATTAGAATCCGAATACATTTAATTTCATATGGACCCACAGTATGTTATACAAAAATACCAACCAAAACCAAACTCAAAACCATGAAAACTGCAGATAAAGCTTTTCACATTATTAACATTCATGTTCAACTGCCCAGGAAAAATAAATTAATTATCATATTGCAGTATCCCCAGAATGACAGCCAATACACCTGGAGGCCATTACTGTCATTACAGGCTGCCCTTCTGCGCTAAGCAGTTCTGCTATACCTAATGCCCTTCTGACAGAGCAGTTTTAGCCACTGATGGTTGAACTGGGTGGTTTTTTTCTGTATTATTGTAAGTAGAATGCAAAATTAATTTACTAGCATACATTATAAGAAACAATTTATATTTTAAAAATAGATTTTCTCCATAATTTAAGACAGAATAGAAAAATAATTTAAGGTTTTATCATGGCAGTATTTGCAGGCATGTCAGAGGGCAAAATAATCCATCTGGAAAATCAATGCTATTGAAAAACCAGAGTGTCTTCTGAAATTACAGTCTGTATAATCCTGTAGCTTCTACCACAACCATATGAGTGGAAAGGTGCCATCTTCCTTCCTCATGTGGGAAGTCACAGGACAAGGAGAAAAAAATGTTTTCCAAAAATGTCACTGGGTTGATAATTTATTTTTAAATGCACCAAATCTTAGGGCAGTCACCTGATCACTTCCATAAACAGAGTGTGAGTGACCTGGCCCAAGACATTTGGGAACTGTAAGTTTACAATACAGGCAGTTTCATTCTTGACCTTTACCTTAGAAATTCTGTTCACAAGGTGAGTCTAAAACACACTGTAATGACATTTATTAACTCTCTGTTACACCAAGTGGCTGTTTCAACACAATATTTTCAACTAATAAAATTACCCGTCACGTTTATGATCCTAGGTTGTTGTATTTCTAGCAAAAACAAGTAGGATTTCTACTAGAATTTATACCCTAAGAAGCTCAGGCCTAGAAAGGATTAACAAGAGCCACGAATGTTCTCAGGAAGTGCTGCTGTAAACAGCTTTCACCAATACAGACCCATCTTCCACCAGAATAGGTTCTTTTCTCTCCAGCCAAGTGGCTATTTACAACCTATTTACAATCCTGAATGCTAAGAATATAAATACTATTAAGAATGTAAATATTGCAACAATTTATGATTTCCTAAGTCTTAAGAATATTTTGTAGGAGATCTTTTAATATATAAATTGCAGTTCTGGTAAATTATGCCAACACACTCGAGACATGGATGTCTGCATTTGCGTGCTCTGAACAGTTTAAGGAGCAACCTCTCTGAGTAGTTACGTGTGACACGGACATATTTCAATGCCTGACAGAGTTTCATTGTGCTGGTACCTAGGTCAGGGTCAGACCCAGAGCAAACTGTCCACTTACACGAAGTCTGAATTTGGTTCCAAGACTCTCTCAAGCATGCTTAAAAAACGTCTAGAGTAGTTTACTAAAACAAAATCAACTAAAAAAACCCTCAGCCCTATGACTAATCAAATCAAGTAGAATATCAAGCAGAAGAATTACTTTCAGATTTAAGGAGAACACTGGCAGACAGCAATCCAGAATTTTTAGCCTCAAGGAAATGTTTTATTTATCCTCTGCATTTTAATGATAGTTTCAACAAAAAGCTAAGGAAATTATTGGGTTTTGACTCTACTTCTCCAGTACTTTGCAAAATTAGTACAGGTTTTTGAAATCCCTTAATAAAAAAATAGCATGCCACAACCACAGCAATAACTAATTTAACAGACTCACAGCCTTGTTACCGTCCGTTTACCACTTGGAAAAAAGTAATCTAATGTTAACTACAAACCACCCTCAAATCTTTGCAGGGTTCAAATGCAAACACATTTATAGTTTATGATCTTTAATAGCTGATTTCATGGTCAGGGTAGACAGAGCCAAGGAATTTCTCCATGTCCTTGTTCTCAAAAAAAGCAATAAGCTGCACCACAGCAGAACAATTACATGAACGGGTTTTTTTCCCTTATTGATCCTCAATTGTCAGGTCTAGCTGGCTAGAGTGTAGGAAGATATTTTTGTAAAAGATTGACTCACCTAGTAATAGTTTGAGGACAGAAGGCTTTTGTATTATTCTGTTCTGTTGCATTTTTTAATGATAAAAATTGAATTTTGTTTTGGTTTTATACAATGTTGCAAACCCTCACCAGCATCCTCTGCCAGCCCCAAACCCAGGATCTGGGGTTTTTACAGAACTAATGATGCACACAGATGGCTGTCCATGCAAGGAAGTTATGCATCCTAAGGAACCTGTGTTGAGTAGCAGCAAACATATTGAAGGGTAGGAACTACTTTAGTATCCAGGTGTTCTAAGCATAAAAAGGACATGTGTTCTCAGGGTCCCATCCTGAGCATCTCTGCAGGGAAACTCTTCCTCTCATATACACGCTATTCCAGTTTACAAGCACTGGTGTTGCAATCTGTGGCTGACACTGTGAAGAAAGAAAATTACATATTTTTCTAGACCATATGGAAGCGAAATTGATTTGATTTAACATATTGAAGACTCTATCTGTCATCCTAAAATAACTAGATAAGCTACTCAAGTACCTGAAATATTGCTATAGTATTTTTTTACTATAGACAATGTCTCCCAGTTGATCTTTTCCTCCTCCTTCCAGGTTGCCTATTACAGCTTCACAGTTTGGAAGAATTTAAGTGTGATTGGCCCTCTTGACCATCATGATTTCTTTTTTAGCTGTTTTAGGTGTTAAGAAGACCTGGGAAAACCATTGTAAAGAAATGGACATGATGGAGATGACAAACTGGAAGTTTCGGGGAGCCTCTCAGATGAAAGAGGAAAGCTTGAAAGGCCAGACAGGGCATGTGGACATTGTGCAGTGCAGGGGGTGCTCAGAGATGCCAAACACAAGTATTAAAAGCTAGTTAGTTCAGCCTGAGCTCAGGTGATTCTGCACATATAAATTTCATTGTTCTGCATAGGTGAAGCCACAAAATGCCTGAAGCCTTTAGTTAAGCCAGGACCAAAGAAAAAGTAAAACTTAATTCCAAAATTCACCGTAAACCTTCTGCATGAATTTGTGCAAAATACGCGCTGGGCATGAGCAAATTCACACTGCTTAACTTTAAGCATTAGTAGTGTGTTCTGTAAGCACTGCGTATTGCTCTTTTTAACTGAAGTTATAAATGATGGAGGCCTTTTAAGCCCCAACACTTTCCCATCTTTGAAAGCACTCAGACAAGCAGTACCTTCGCGGATCTTACACATGCAGGACGGTCTTTGGGATCCAAACCCACAAAAGTGAAAAACTGCAACAGGTTTACACTATCACAGAACGGTTTGGGTTGGAAGGGACCTAAAAGATCACTTATTTCCAATCCCCTCAGCCATGGGCAGTGGCAACTTCTACTACATCAGGCTGATCAAAGCCTCATCCAACTCAGCCTTGAACACCTTCAGGGATGGAACATCCACAACTTCTCTGGGCAACCCATTTCAGAACCTCATCATCCTCACAGTAAAGAATTCCTCCTTATATCTTATCTAAATATAACCTCTTTCATCTTAAAACCATTACCCCTCACTTTATCACTACACTCTCTGACAAAGACACCCTCCCCAGCTTTCCTGTAGGCCCCCTTTAAGTACTGGAAGGCTGCTATGAGGATTACATGGCCCAACCTTCACTACTGGATCTGCTATCCAGTTCAGGGAAACAATTACTATTACTTGACTAAGGTTTTGAGCACTTCTGTAATACTTACCACTCCATATTTTCTTCTTCAAGCAAGATACTACTTCTCTTCTCCAGTTTCCCAAGCTTTTATCATCTCTTCCTCTAAATCTGCAATCCTTTTTCCACAAGGTCAACTCGTGGACAATATTAGACATAGAAATTTTAAATCTGCTTCCTGGGGATGAGCCCAGTGTTTTGTCCTCTCCTGTGGTTCTCAGTTCATAGAAACAGCAAGTCTTCATTTTGAGCAATATTAAAACAAAACCCGAAATCAGATATTCTAACATGAGCATGATTTGGAGATATACAGAGAAAATAGATGCTTTCTGCAGAGGGTGGGAAGTAGACAGTCTAATACAGTAGATCAAGACAAGTTTTGTTTTATTTGCACAAATATTGATGCTGAACAACTAAGAGGGTCTGTAAAAAGAAACTTCTCTAAATGTGCTGAATCAGCTGAACTTGCACAATACTCTCATTATGAGCCAGTAAACCCAGGAAATGCATAGCATTCAATATGTAAAGGCAGGCCTCATCTTAACCAGACAGCAAGCCAGAGCAGCAAAAAGTTATTGGCCCAGAATAAAGTTTCAGCTTTTCCATGGAACTGTGTTGAAGTCAGGGAAACATATATGAGAAATCTGGTATACTGACCCATAGTCAGTGTAGTCTGAACTCTTCAAGCCATGACATATCTAAGGTACCTTTCAACTACCCTGTCATGCAGAAGCCATGAATTTTTTAAGAGTGTTCTGTCTAAACACTATATATAACAGAGAGAAGACACAGTCATCAAAACAAGCTCTCATCAGTTCTTCATTTCATTATATAAAAGGCTACATGGGACGTGAACACTCTCCAAACCATGTGATCATTCTAGACTCAGATCTGAACATTCAAACTCAGACCTACCTCTTCTTGTTTATCGCTTTTACACTGACACAAAGCATATGTTATATATCTGCCTCCTTTTCACCCTTTAAATTACCTTCTCTGATCAGTAGAGCAAAGATACAAGAGGAAATTCATCTGCTGTGCACAGGGTTCTTTATGCTATTTAAATTCTTTCCTCGGTTATACTCTACATGGCTATGAAGATAAGCCAGACATAAATTGCAACACATAGCTTTGGGAGGACAAATTTTGAGGAAAAGGAAACCTTACATTTTTTTACTTTGCTGAAAATGAAGGTTTGCAGCCTAGTGTAGGAAGTTTAGGGTATATTGTTCACAATATTGTTGTTTATAATCACAGATCTCAAATTAGAGGTAGCATTAATTTTATTTGGAACCAAAAATACTGAACAATCTCAAAAATATTATTTACAATAAGGTAGTTGAGTTGATATTTCTTTATTCATTCCGTACTTAGTAGGCTTTGAAACTGTTGGTGTAGTTTGACAAGCTGTCAAAACTCAGAATAAAGTTATCCAGAACAGTAGGAAAAGAGAAGAGAAGAGAAGAGAAGAGAAGAGAAGAGAAGAGAANAAATAATTATTTGCATAAATTAATTTGTTACACAGGAGTGATTAAAAATGTCAGTAGTGCAGTGTAATCCTCTTTTGAGGTCAGATTAGGGATGCCAGCTGAAGCACTGAAACTGCCCCTTTTGCCTCTGCTTTTAATGAGCTAATATTGAAGAGTTTCAAGAAGTGTTTTGGTGATTCTTTGCTTCGAGTAAATGAGAAGTCACGCACTGCAAGGTGTGTACATTTTATAGTCACTATTTTGATCAGTTATTGAAGGATTTATTAAAATGTCTGCAGGTAACACTTGAAATGGTTACAAATTGTTGAAATTCTGATGGAAGGTATTGCAGAGATCTTATAAATATGCAGAGTCAAAAACTAACCTGAAACATGACTTTGAAGTCTTCAGCAGTCTGCTTGGTAGTGTACCATGAAATAAAGCCCTAGAGTGAAGAGGGGTCCAGGATAGATGATTAATATTCAAGGGTCTCCTCCTCCAAGAGGTCTCTTGTCCCAAGCGGCATGTGATAGGATGAGAGGGAGTAGCCTGAAGTTGCTCCAGGGTAAGTTCAGATTGGACATTAGGAAAAATTTCTTCACTAAAATTGCCCAGGAATGCAGATGAGTCATCATCCCTGGAAATATGTAAAAGATGGTAGATGAAATGCTTAGGGATATAATTTAGTAGTGAACAAGTATGGTTAAGTTTGATGATCTAAAAGGTCTTTTCCAGCCTAGGGGTTCTATGATTCTATGACATATTTGTAGTACAAAAGACACCACAGGTACAGAGGCCTCAAAAATGTAGACAGATATCTAAACCTATAGATGTGAACTCTCTGTGGTTTGTTTTCTTGGTATGTCCTTCATACCAAGAAAAGGCGCTTCCTTTTATATTTATTGTTTTAAAAATTGCAAATAATTCACCAACAT
Source organism: Piaya cayana (assembly GCA_013389865.1). Taxonomy (NCBI): domain Eukaryota; kingdom Metazoa; phylum Chordata; class Aves; order Cuculiformes; family Coccyzidae; genus Piaya; species Piaya cayana. The sequence goes on from WAAB01001724.1 coordinate 348,650, forward strand.
CAGCTATTTCTTCCCTTAGGAGGCCATACTATAGGAATATGTCTGAAGTCAATATAACAAAAAACCTTCTAGGGTAAAGAACAAACATTTTCTTGCTCATAAGGAATGAAATTGTGTTGCACAGCCCAAGTAGTCTGCTGTCTGCAAATACCTGCAGCAAAGTTCAGATTAAAACCAAAAGGAACTAGAAAACTAGAAAAACAGCAGACTATCACAACCTCACTGATGCATTTTGTTGGAGGAGAAAATATTCTTGTGACTGCTGCACCATTATATCATGTCCCACTGTACTTGTCGGCTCACGTTTCTTCAATTAAAACACTTCACAGTTCATGTACATGGTGCTTTTTATCCAAGAATCTTGAGTTACTTTGCAAACAGCAATTATACCTTTCAGCCTTCTATGAAGAACAACAATAGTCCAAAGTCATGAATTTGTCAATAAGAGAGAGCAATATTGTCTTGGTTTCCAGCTTTATGCGTTAGACAATAGTGAAGGTTGTAATTTTGTATATTCATCGTTTAAACCTTAAAGAGGTAATAAGAAAAAGCATTCTTCAAAACAGAATACTTCTGAGGAAGAGGAAAACAATTTTTAGAAAGAATAAAAACTAACTTTTTCAAGGTAAAACCAATACCCTATTACTACATCTCACATAAAGAGAAATGAAACCAAGAAATACATCGTATTGTTTTCATTACTGTAGCTGTATTATGTATTAATATCAGAAGCTGAAAGAAATAAGCATGGTTAGTGTTTGATTGTTTGGTTGATTGTTTTTTATGTTGATATGCCACATCAATGAGTGGTGCTAGCAATATAGCTGGAATGATACGGATCTCTATACCAAATGTCAGCCCCACTTGTCACATGGAAAGCTGTGTCTAAATTAATGATTGTTAAACATACATATGTGCTGTCTTAAGATTTGCATTCTACAAAGAGTTATAAACATCTACTTGGTGTGAATTATGTGATTTCTATTTTTCTAGGGGAAAAAAGTTATATATTGCATTTAGTGTCTGTTGTTTATTACTTATAAAGAATCAGAGGAAAGTAGGCCAGCATTAGAAAACAAAGATTTCTCTTTAAACACTTAAAAACTTTCTATTGTTTGACTTTTACTCCATAAATGAATAGGGCACAACATGTACCGTTGCTCTAATCCCTTAATTTTAAATTCCTGTATTCACAGAGCAGTCATCCCCCATCAATTTACAACAAAACCACATTTAACCATTTCCTTATCAGGGCTGCCAACTGTGAAAAGTGGAATGGAGTCACTCATAAAACTAAACTGAATGTTGCCCACCTTTCTATCAAAATTATCACTTCCTTATTGTATTGCAGTTAAAAGATATTTGATGATTACTACCCCAATAAACCCAATTTGGAAAGCAGAAAATATCCTCAGGAACAGAGATCATGTTTTTCAACAGAGAAGTTTATCACCTTCAGGGAAGCTCAGTGTTCACACCAAAATGTAGTAACAGGAGGGGAGAAAGGGAAATGTTTTCTCCAGCAGTAGCAGTGTTTTCAATTCCATGTATATGAAACCACAGATTAATATTCTATACACTAATGAACAGCGCCAATAGCTCCTACAACAACCTCCTCCTCCCAGCTGGAGGCCAGTCACAAGTGGGGTTCCCCAGGACTCAGTGCTGGGTCCAGCCCTGTTCAATGTCTTCATCAATGACCTGGATGAAGGCATTGAGTGCACCCTCAGCAAGTTTGCAGATGACACTAAGCTGGGTGGAAGTGTTGATCTGCTGGAGGGTAGGAAGGCCCTGCAAAGGGATCTGAACAGGCTGGAACACTGGGCAGAGTCCAATGGCATGAGGTTTAACACAGCCAAATGCCGAGTCCTGCACCTGGGGCACAACAACCCTATGCAGAGCTACAGACTGGGTGAGGTCTGTTTGGA